>WNYA01003541.1:0-24530 GCA_019512145.1 Engystomops pustulosus
CGCTCCGACGGGCCCCTGGCCGGGATCGAAGTGCTCTCGCCCCGCAAGGGCATCAGAGTCGGGCCGGAGAGATTCAGCGGAGGTGGGGGAGAAGCCAGGGGAAGGACCCGCTGGCTCTGCCGGCTCGCCCACCCCTCCATCTCTGCCGCTGAGTTGCTCGCTCAACGCTGCTGATGCTGTCGACGTCTCCACTCGTCGCCGCCGCCGCCAAGCTTCGTGCCCGGGACGGGGGAGAGGGTTTTGTCGATGCATTCGACGGTAATGATCCTTCCGCAGGTTCACCTACGGAAACCTTGTTACGACTTTTACTTCCTCTAGATAGTACAGTTCGGTCGTCTTCTCGGGCAACACCGCAGAGGAGCTCCGAGGAGCCCCCCCGCGGGGCCGATCCGAGGACCTCACTAAACCGTCCAATCGGTAGTAGCGACGGGCGGTGTGTACAAAGGGCAGGGACTTAATCAACGCGAGCTAATGACCCGCACTTACTGGGAACCCGTACGAAACGGCCGGCTCACCATGGGCTCGACATCCGTGGGTGGGAGAGTTGAGCGCTTACGCGCGGCGGGACCTTATAACCTGCAGCGGCTGAGGAGCGAAGATTTCCAGGGTGGGCCCCCGGGGATGCCATACGCGCTCATGTCGGTTTCGTCTGCCGCCCGCCTCTGGCCCGGCTCCTAGTGCCGGGTGCTGTGAACGTGCGATCGTGCTTGCGGTTGAAGAGTTCGAAGGCTACCGCTGGGGATAACACGCCCGGGGAATTTAGAAACCCCCCCCCCCTCCGCTACAATCGCTCCTAGTGACGGGTGCTGTGAACGTGCGATCGTGCTTGCGGTTGACGAGTTCAAAGGCTACCGCTGGGGATAACACGCCCGGGGAATTTAGAAACCCCCCCCCTCCGCTACAATCTCTGCTTCTGCCCGACTCGGAGGGGAGCCGCCCCGGGGGCGACCGCTCCCTCTCCTCTTCCGCGGCGTGCCGCGCGCTTCGCCGTCAGCAGCGGAGCGAACCTTTTTCTCGGTCCGCAGCTCTTCAGGCGTAGGCGGGCAGCGCTAACAGGGTACACTGGGGACCACTCGAACCGCTACCGCTCCTACGGCAGACGACCCTACCTACCGCGGAAGCGCCACGGTGGGTCTAAGCCTCGTCCCCGCGAGAGCAAGCGGGAGCCGTCCCTTTTCGTGCTGCGGAAATAAACCGTGGACAGAAAGTGTCTGCGCTCTCACGACCGGGGGGGGCGATTGGACTTGCCCGAGGGACACTAGGCGAGGCGCTACCGCGGGGCCGGAGCTCCTCGCTGACGCTGCCGCCGCCAACGCCGCCGCCCCCCACCCACGGTACGGTGGAGTACGCCCGTTCCATACGCTTCGTAGCAAACCTCAGCCGAGAAGAGAGTCCTACCTTGTGGCAGGAGCGGGGCCGTGCGAGGACCACACGGGCACCGCGCTACACAACCTTAGGCAGAGGACGACACCGCTCACGGGGAGCGGGGATTGATGCGCGACCAAGACTTGAGGCGTACGGAACGCCTTTACCATAAACCGCCGGGGCCAATACCCCTGACCGAGCAAAGTGCCTTGCCCCGCCGGAATCGCGCTGTGTCAGATATCATCAAAGACGGAGAGCCGAGACTCTACCGCTGGGATTTGTGGAGAACGGCCTGGCTTGCGTCCCGTCCTCCGCCCGATCGAACTCACTGGCTACCCTCACCCGCCGGGAGCCACCCCATTGGGGACCTAGGCGGAGAAGGGGTCTCCGCGTCCGAATTTTACTTGTGGAGAACGGCCTGGCTTACGTCCCGTCCTCCCGCCCTCGACTCACATGGCTAGCCTCACCCGGCCGGAGCCACCCCATTGGGGACCGTAGGGCGAGAAGGGTCTTCCGCCGCGTCCGGAATTTTACTGTGGAGAACGGCCTGGCTTACGTCCCGCCTCCCTGCCCTCGACCTCACATGGCTGCCTCACCCGCCGGCGCCACCCCATTGGGGACCGTAGGCGGAGAAGGGTCCCCGTCCGGAATTTTATTGGTAGAACGGCCTGGCTTACGTCCCGTCCCTCCCCGCCCTCGACCTTCACATGGCTAGCCTCAACCCTCCCGCCACCACCCCATTGGGACCGTATGGCGGAGAAGTCTCCCGTTCCGGATTTTTTACTGTGGGACGACACCTGGTTTACGTCCCTCCTTCGCCCCCGACCATCACATGGCTATCCTCACCCGCCGGGCGCCCCCATTGGGACCGGTAGGCGGGAAGGGGTCTCCGCGTTCCGGAATTTCTTGTGGAGAACGGCCTGGCTTACGGGTCCCGTCCTACCCATGGCTAGCCTCACCCGCCGGGCGCCACCCCATTGGGGACCGTAGGGCGGAGAAGGGGTCTCCGCGTCCGGAATTTCTTGTGGAGAACGGCCTGGCTTACGTCCCGTCTTCCCGCCCTCGACCTCACATGGCTAGCCTACCCCGCCGGGCGCCGCTCCATTGGGGATACGGTACAGCAAAGCGCGACGCCGCACGATGCCAACACTTTGTGCAAAAACCTGGCAGAGTTGACCAAAACCTCGCTTCTTTGACCGGTATTTTTGATGCTTTTCTCTGAGCACTATTCCTCCCCGGGACTTGCCGCCAAGTCTTGGCCGGGGGACAGTGACACATTCCCGGGTAGCCTGAGTGGCTGCTCCCGCTGAGCTCTTACTTCCATGGGCATGTTCCTGACCGGGACCAGCTACCAAGTGTGGCCGGGTTTCGAGCTCCAAACTCGGCTTGCACTTGAGTGACACATTCCCGGGTAGCCTGAGTGGCTGCTCCCGCTGAGCTCTTACTTCCATGGGCATGTTCCTGACCGGGACCAACTACCAAGTGTGGCCGGGTTTCGAGCTCCAAACTAGGCTTGCACTTGGTGGCCAAGGGGGTCCCCTCCGCTCCGGGAAGGGCCCGAACTCTACTCCCAGGTGCACAAGTCCCAGGGCGGAAGCCGCCAAGCCGCGGGTCCAACTAAGCATCATGGTGGTATTAGCAAATATATCAAACGAGAACTTTGAAGGGCCTGAGTGGGAGAAGGGTTCCATGTGAACAGCAGTTGAACATGGTCAGGCCCGGTCTGAGAGAAATAGGCGAGCGCCGTTCCGAGGTACGGCGATGTCCTCCGTCGCACTCCTGGCCTATCTAAAGGGTGCGGTTCATATCCCCGAACCCGGAGCGGCGGATACTCTCGCCCACGTCACAGTGGCGTCAGTGCGGCGACGCAACCTAGTCCCTCTGCCGCGGACCGGGCCCGTCTGCGGGAGCCCCCCGGGGAAGTTCCATCTTTTCTTGTGAAGGGCAGGGCGCCCTGGAATGGTTCGTCCGAAGAGTGGGCCCGGCCTTGGAAAGCGTCGCGGTTCCCCGGCGGCGTCCGGTGACTCTCGCTTCCGCCCGTGAAATCCGGGGGGATGGTGTAATCTCGCGCCGTGGGCCGTTACCCATTCATCCGCATCAGGTCTCCAAGGGTGAACAGGCCTCGGCATGTTAGAAACATGTAGGTAAGGGAAGTCTGGACAAGGCGATCCCTAACTCGGGATAAGTCTGGGCTCTGAGGGCTGGTCCGGTCGGGCTTGGGTCGCGCTCTGAACAAGCGGGCTTGTGGCGGGTGGCGTGCCGCTGGCTGGACTGTTTCGCCGCTCCCACTCCCCACCCTCGGCGTCTTCTCTCCTTCTCTTCATGCTTGGCCTCCCGCTCCCCTCCTCCTGCCTCGCTATTGCCGCCCACTCGGCTCGCCTGCGCCTCCGGAAGGCCCCCAGTATACAATGCTCGTGCTCGACGCAGGAGCAGCCGTCAACGCCTACTAGCCCGGTGGAGCATGCGTGTGGGTTCATGCGGGCCGGTGGGCCGAGGTGTGTAGGGCTGTGGGTCGAGACCGGTCCGGGCGGCCACGAGATCGCCTTCAGCGGCGAACGAGGGGGCAGGGTGCTCGGGGGTCCCCGATGGGGCCGGCGGGTCTGCAGTCGTGCGAATCTTGCGTCGCGCTCTGTCTCGGGTGCCGATCTTCCGCGTGATCTCTACTAAATGGCTCGCCCACATTGGCGGGCGTGGTGCCTCATCCCCCGTCCGCGCCCCTACGAAACTTACCCGCCATCCCGTTTCCTCACGGCGCTCACTAGAACGGGGTTTCGAATAGAGGGAGGGGAGCAGTGGATACTGCCACGAGAATCGAATCGACCTCCGTGCATAGAGATGAATAAGACTGGTGGGAGGACATGTGAATCCGACTGTTTATTAAAACAAGCATCGCGAATGCCCGCGGGCGGTTGTGACGCGATGTGATTTCTGCCCAGTCGCTCTGAATTGCCATCAAAGTGAATAAATTCAATGAAGCTCGGGTAAACGGCGGGAGTGAACTTATGACCTCTCTTAAGGTAGCCAAATGCCCCCTCTGCATGCCATAATTAATTGACGCGCAATGATGGATGAACGAGATCCCACTGTCCCCTACCTACTCCTCGCCGACAACTGACTATTAGCCAGGTCACGGCGCTCAGGCGGAATCATCAGGGGGAAAGAAGACGCCTGTCTAGCTTCACAAACCACTACTATTCGGCAACGGCTAAGGCAAGACAATACGGGACTGTGTAGATAAAGTTGGAGGAGGACCATCACGTCGAGTCCCGTCGCCGCGGCTCCGAGGCGCTTCCCGGGCATCCAAGACGGGGACGCCGCCGGGAATACCACTACCCATTCGTTTTTTTTTCACTTCCCGGTTAGGCGGGATGCGATCCCCCGAGCAGAGGGCGGGAGCACCGCTTCTTTTCCCAAGCCCCTTCCGGGTCGTTGCCCCTCCACCCCTGCGGGGGCGCCCGGAGGGGCGCCCCCTCCGGGGACTTGGCAGGTGGGGAGTTTGACTGGTGCGTAGCAGACCTGTCAAACCGTACTCGGTGTCCTCAGTCGAGCTCAGGAGGACATAAACCTCCCGTAAAGAGTCAAGAGGTCAAAAAGCTCGCGTTTATCTTGATTTCATATTAATACAGACTCTGAAAGCGGGGGCCTCACGATCCTGCTGACTTTCTTTGGGTTTTTAATCATAGAGGTATGTCAGAAATTTACCACAGGATACTGGCTGTGGCTGCCAAGCGTTCATAGCGACGTCCGCTTTTTGATCCTTGATGGTCGCTCTTCCATCATTGGCGAGCCGAATTCGCCAATCGTTGATGTTTCCCCCCCGCTAATAGGTGGAAGTGAGCTGGGTTTGAGACCGTCGTGAGACGTTGTTTTTAACCCGACTTGATGAATCTGTTGTTGGGTCGAGCACAGTATCCTGCTCAGTACGAGAGGAAAACACGCAGGTTCAGACATTTGGTGTATGTGGACCTCGGCTGAGGAGCCAATGGGGCGAAGCTAACCATCTGTTGGATATGACTGAACGCCTCTAAGTCAGAAATCTCCCCCTAGACGCGACGATACCGCGCAGCGCCGAGGATCCCGTGGGTTGGCCTGTGATAAGCCGTGGGGCCGGGTGGCATCGTCTGCCCCAACCGGCGCCGAGTTATAGCATCAGCCGCACGCCACGGGCTGGCGCTGGCGGAGGATGCGAGCCGCCTCTCCACCCCAGTGAAACGCTGTTCGACGGGAACCGGTGCTAAAATCATTCTTAACTGCATGGCTTTGGGTCCGGGGTTCGTGCGTAGCCGATCAGCAACCCTCGCTGCGATCTATTGAAAGTCATCATCCCCTGACCCAAGCTTTTGTCTATCTCAGACAAAACTCCCAGAAGAGATGAGACCCTCTTTCCCCCTGTGCGGTGGAGATGCCCCGCCGCGCTCCCCCGCACTTCATCAACGCCGGCAGCGGGCTGTTACGAGCTTCAGCGAGGCCGAGAAGACGGACCGTCCCAATCCCTCCGCTCATCGACAACCTAACCCCTCCGGGCTACCCACGAGACCCATCGATCCGTCCGAGTGGAGGGACAACTGTCTCGCTGCCCCCCTACTGCCGTCGGCTTCAGCGGGTCCCCTGAGTGAGGACGGAGTCCCCCCCTCATCCCATTACCCCAGCCTCCTGGCAGCCCTAACGAGCCATCGATCCGCCGATGGGATGACTCTGTCTCGCACTTTTTTCCCTTCCGGGGATCTATCCTCCCAGGGGGGGACGTTCTGAGAGACTCCTGTCTTGTAAACTCCGTTGACTGTCCCTGGTTTACGAGAGTGGCGGCACCGGTGAGCGTTTGCCTCCGCGGGGCCGCCGCGCGGCGGCCCCCCCCCCCCCCCCCCCCCCCACTTCTCTAATAAACCTCGAGGGAGTGCATTACTCGTCGTTGGGCTTAATTTCGGGGGTGGTGGCTTATTTTCGGGGGGGTGCTTAATCTCGGGGGTTGCGGGGCTTAATTCTCGGGGGGCGGGCTTTAGTCTGGTGTTTTCCGGAAGTGCCCATAACGGCAGTGGAGCTGCCTGATGGAGGAGCAGGGGGCTTCGCTGCGTGTAGCCCGTGTGCGAGCGCAGTATTGGCCGGTGAAGGGGGGCGCGCGTGTGCCGGCATGCCCCGAGGCGAGAGCCGGAGAGAAGCAGTGTGCCTCCGTCATTGGCGAGAGCCAGCAGGCCCGCGGGCAGCACACAAAGCATAAAGTCATGGATCATTGGCAGGGCGGCGAGTGATGCAGAGTGTAATTGAGTTGCCGTGCATGGCAGACATACACCGCGTCACGTTGCTCGGAGCAGAGGGCCGGAGGATGTCAGAGAGTGTGGCCGGCGAAGGGGTGCACCTCTGCGGGCATGCCTCCGCCGTCTAGCCCCCGTTGGTCACGGGGGCTCGGCCACTCACGGCACCGCCTTTCCCCGCAGATCGGTGTTCTCTCGTCAGCCTGTGTGCGCGCCTTTCCCCTGTCAGATTAACTCCTCATTTTCTTACTTTCGGTGTCAACCTCTTTCTATCGCTAAAACCTCTCTTGTAGAACCTTATCCTTAACCTCCTTTCACTGTTTCCCGCGCTAACAGGAATAGGTGCCCTCGACATTGTTCTTCAATTCCTCGGGTAGTTTCAAGCCCCCTTTACGTATGAGCTCATTCTGTACTGGCACCCACATACAGGCCGCCCAGTTGGACCTATGCCCGGCCCACAACAAGCTTTCCTTTCTTCCTCCTTTCCCCCCGTGCCAGACTTGGCGGCAAGTCCGCTGGTACTTAACAATCCCATGTAAAGTAGGAGACTTCCTACTATCCACTTGATGACTTAGCGTTATTCATCCGGGTCTGTGACCTTCTCCTGCTTCATATTCCCTTTCCTCCCCCCCCTTTACCATCTTTCTGCACTTCCCTTTTCATTAACCTCCCCTCGGTACTATAGTATGATCTTCAATGGTGACGGGTTTGATCGGATCGAATATAACCATTTATGTCCTCGGGGGGAAACAGTCCGGTTGGAAAAATATCCCACTTTGTCCACTTGGTTGTCGGTACCCGGGCACTCCGTTGTCCATAGATCTCGACCTAGACTTGGCGCACCCGGGGAGGAACAAGCCCATGGAAGTAGGAGCTCCTACTTCCCAATTTGATGACTTCAGCTGGGAGCATCCTCTCGCGAGTCCCTTAATCCTGCGGCATGTCCACTGTCGCAACTTCCCTACTCTCTTCCCGTCTCTCAATTCCCGGGGTGAACGAACAAGCCCATGGAGACTGAGTTGTTGCGGATCTCTCAGGCTGTGCGGGAGTGCCAGCCACGGTTGGCCTTGGGCGGTGGCCCACATGTCACTGTCTCCCTGGCGTCTGTTCCAGACGCTTTGCGATCAATTGTTCCGCTGTGAAGTAACGTTATCTTGTCGCGATGTAAGTTTAGTGCTTAACAGCTGCTACCTACTGTCCAAATTGTTACTTCATCGACGTATGCATTCCGCTCTGGTCAATTGCCTTCTCCTCTTCTTTAATTCACTTGTCCCCCAAATAGAGAGTGTCTTTCCAGCACTTTATTCTTCAAGTCGGCCCTTTTATAATAACAAGCATCCTCGATGGTTAAGTAGTATCTCATAGTGTAGCACCAGTTGTGCCTATGCGGTCCAACCATTTCCTTATCCCCCATACTTGCCCCGCACTTATTCTTCAATACATAGTCCCTTTTATTGAACAGAAGGAGTTCCCATCCTTGAATAATTGCTCTTGCTACTTCCCAATTTATGACGTTCAGCTTATCATCCGCTCTTGCCCCTTATCCGGCCGCATTTCCCCTGATTGCTCCTCTGCTCCCATCACTTTCTCATCAAGACCGTCCTCGCTGATTATTTTCAATCCATGTACTTAGAGCTCAGCGGGGGCATCAGCTCTGCCTAGGCAGTCCCTTGACAATCTCCGGCCCCTTGTCATCTGCATCCCCTTCCACTTAAGAGCCACTTGGCGGCAAGTCCCGTGTGATGGCAGCAATCACTCCCAGGCACTTATCGTAAGTACGTGAGCCCCTCCCTACTTCCACAGAGGGGCTAGTCAGCGGGATTAAGCCACTTCGCCCTATACTCCCGTGTCCCAAGTGCATCATGTCCCCCTGCCAGACTTGTGGTCGGCAAGTCCCGGGGATGCATAATGCCCATTATTGTAAGCTAGGATCTCCCCTACTTCCCATTTTCAACTGCTAACCAGTCCCTCTTTATACAATCCACTTCCGCTAGACCCTACTTACCAACTTTAGTCACTTGTCATCTTCCTATCCCCCTTTCGGTGCCAGTCTCTGGGCGGTAAGTCCCGGGGTGGAATGAATCGCCGCATAGGGACGTTAGGAGCATCCCTACTCTCCAAAGGGGCAAGTCAGCGGAAAAGCCACTATCGCCTCCCCGGCCAAGTGGTCACTGTTCCCCCCCGTCCAGTGCTGGGTTTCTGGGACTGTAACCGGGCAAGTCCCGGAGAAGAATACATAGGTGCGCTGGAAGTGAGCAGCGTCCCCTACTTCCCAAGGTGGTCAATTTCGGGTGAAGCAATTCGCCGTCAACCCGCGATCATCCATTGTCGTCTGTCCCCGTGAGCCGGCTTGTAACCAATACTATGGCGGGGTCAGAAGTCCCTGTGTGGCAGTATAATTAGTCCCCATTGGTAATAGGGGAGCTCCTACTTTCCTAAGGGGCAGTCATTTAGCGGGATTAGCCCTTGGGTCCTTTCGCCTACCCGCCAAGTGTCACTGTCCCCCGTCCAGACCTGCGCGTCAAGGGTTTCCCTTTTTGTTGGTATACATGAGAGTGCCCATTAGGAAGTGATGATCACTCGCTACTTCCAAAGGGCAAGTCAGCGCGAGACAGCCACTGGGGGGTCCCCTACCCGGACGCCAGGTGTCACTGGGTCGCCCTTGCGTCTTCTCCCTACTTGGCGGGCAATTCCCCGGTGAGAATTCTATTTGCCCTCAGATCTACGTCGCGATCGTCTTATCCTGCTTCCAAATGTGGGCAAGTACTCGGTAGAATCCACCTTTCGCACTAGGCAGCTACAGCTCACGGTACCAAGTGTTCCACTGGTGGGTCCCCCTGGACAGACTTGGCGTGGGCCCCAAGTCCTCTCAGGGTAGGAATAATGCCCATGGAAGTAGAGGCTCCTATTCTCAAGGTTCACGCAATTACACCGGGAGAAAGCCACTCTTCGCCTAGGCCCGGGGCCAGATTGTCACTGTCTCTTGTCCCATGTTTCGTCCTAGACTGGCGGCAAGTTCCCGGGTTGAATAATGGCTCATGAAGTATGAGCTCGCGTGACTTCCAAAGGGCAAGTCACGGGAGAAGCCACTGTCGCGCTACCCGCCAGTGTGCACGGTCCCCGTCGCCAGTGACTTGGCTGCAAGTCCCGGGACGAAACAATGCCCAGGAAGTATGGAGCGTCCTAGTCCAAGGGGAGGGGAGCAAGCTCCAGTTGGCCTACACCCGCATGTCACACTGTCCCCTCGGCCACGACTTGGCGGCAAGGTCCCGGGGAGGAAATGCCCATGGAAGTAGGAGCTCCTACTTCCAAAGGGGCAAGTCAGCGGGAGCAGACCATTCGCCTATCCGGCCCAAGTGGCACGTGTCCCCGGCCATAGGCAGGCAAGTCCAGGGGAGGACATAATGCACCATGGAAGTAGGAGCTCTACTCAAAGGGCAGAGTAAGCGGGAGAAGCCAGTTGGCCTATCCGGCCAAGTGTCACTGTCCACGCCAGACTGGCGGCAAGTCCCGGGGAGAATAATGCCCATGGAAGTAGGAGCTCCTATCCAAAGGGGCAAGTCAGCGGGAGAAGCCACTTTGCGTCCTTCCCGCCAGTGTCACTGTTCCCCGGCCAGACTTTGGGGCAAGTCCCGGGGACGATATGCCCATGGAAGTAGGAGCTCCTACTTCCAAAGGGCAAGTCAGGCGGGAGAAGCCACTTCGCCTACCGGCCAAGGTTCACTGTCCCCGTCCGGACAGACTTGGCGGCCAAGTCCCGGGGAGGATAATGCCCATGGAAGTAGGAGCTCCTACTTCCAAAGGGGCAGTCAGCGGGTGGTCGAAGCCACGTTCGCCTACCCGGCCAAGTGTCACTGTCCCCCGGCCAGACTTGGCTGCAAGTCCCGGGGAGGAATAATGCCCATGGAAGTAGGAGCTCCTACTTCCAAAGGGGCAAGTCAGCGGGGGAGAGAAGCCACTTCGCCTATCCGGCCAAGAGTCACTGTCCCCCCGGCCAACACTTGGCAGTAGGTCGGAGGAATATGCCCATGGAATTAAGAGTCTACTTCCAAAGGGGCAAGTCAGAGCGGGAAGAAGCCATTGGCCTATCCGGCCAAGAGTCACTGTTCCCGGCCGACTCTGTCCACTATGTAGGTCCCGGGGAGGAATAATGCCCATGGAGTAGGAGCTCCTACTTCCAAAGGGGCAAGTCAGCGGGAGAAGCCACTTGGCCTATCCGGCCAAGAGTCACTGTCCCCGGCCACACTTGGCAGTAGGTCCCGGGGAGGATAATCCCATGCGAATGGAGCTACTACTCCCCAGGTGTGAAGACACTGGCTTAAGTGCCCGAGAGGTGTAATGCCCTTGAAGTAAGAGCTCCTACTTCAAAGGGGCAAGTCAGCGGAGAAGCCCAGTTGGCCTATCCGGCCAGAGTCACTGTTCCCCGGCTAACACAGGCACGAGTCCCCGGGAGGAATAATGCCATTGGAAGTAGGAGCTACTACTTCCAAAGGGGCAAGTCAGCGGGAGAAGCCAGTTGGCCTATCCGGCCAAGAGTCACTGTTCCCCGGCCACACTAGGCAGTAGGTCCCTGGGAGGAATAATGCTGAATGCCATGGAAGTGGAGCTACTACTTCCAAAGGGGCAAGTCACGGGAGAAGCCAGTTGGCCTATCCGGCCTAGTAGTCCAATACTGTTTTCCCCGCGCACTTGCTAGGTCCCTGGTGAGGAAAATGCCCATGGAAGTAAGGAGCTACTACCTCCAATGGTGACGACCACTTGGCTCTCTAGTGCCACGAGAGGTGAATGCCCTTGGAAGTAAGAGCTCCTACTTCCAAAGGGGCAAGTCAGCGGGAGAAGCCGTTGGCCTATCGTGCCAAGAGTCACTGTTCCCCGCCTACACTAGGCAGTAGTGTCCCGGGGAGGACTATAGCCTCCTGAAGTAGGAGCTACTACTTCAAGGGGCAAGTCAGCGGGAGAAGCCAGTTGGTCCTATCCGGCTCTAGAGTCACTGTTCCCCGGCCACACTGGCAGTAGGTCCCGGGGACGAATAATGCCCATGGAAGTAGGAGCTACTACTTTTCCAAATGGGAATCCAAGTCGCGGAGAAGCCAGTTGGCCTATCCGGCCTAGAGTCACTGTTCCCCGGCAACACTTGGCAGTAGGTCCCGGGGAATAATGCCCATGGAAGTAGGAGCTACTACCTTCAAAGGGTGAAAGACACTTGGCTCTAAGACCGTCCGAGGATGTAATGCCCATGGAAGTAAGAGACTCTACTTCCAAAGGGGCAAGTCAGCGGGGAAGCCAGTTGGCCTATCCGGCCATAGAGTCATGTTCCCCGGCCACACATTGCAGAGTAGGTCCCGGGGGAGGAATAATGCCATGGAAGTAGGAGCTATCTACCATTCAAAGGGTGAAGACACTTGGCTCTAAGGGACCCCGAGACTAGAGTAGAAATGCCATGGAAGTAAAAGCTCCTACTTCCAAAGGGGCAAAGTCACGGAGCAGCCAGTTGGGCCTATCCGGCCAAGGGTCACTGTTCCCGGCCACACTTGGCAGTAGGTCCGCGGGAGGAATAATGCCCATGGAAGTAGGAGCCTCTACTTCCAAAGGGCAAGTCAGCGGGAGCAGCCAGTTGGCCTAATCCGGCCAAGGGTCACTGTTCCCCGGCCACATTGGCAGTAGGTGTCCCGGGGAGGAATAATGCCCATGGAAGTAAAGCTCCTACTTCCAAAGGGGCAAGTCAGCGGGAGACAGAAGCCCGTTGGCCTATCCGGCCAAGAGTCACTGTTCCACCTGCCACACTTGGCAGTAGGAGGTCCCGGGAGAGTAATACTGTGGGCGCCAGTGAAAGTATAGAGAGCTCCTACTTCCAAAGGGGCAAGTCAGCGGGGCAACCCAGTGGCCTATCCGGACCAAGTGTCCACTGTTCCCCGGCCACACCGTTCAGTATGGTCCCGGGGATGGAATAAGCCCCATGGAGAGTAGGAGTCTACCCCAAATGTGAAGACATTGCTCTAGTGCCCGAGAGGTTATGCCCATGGAAGTAAGATGTCTCCTACTTCCAAGGGGCAAGTCAGCGGGAGAGCCAGTTGGCCTATCCGGCCAAGGTCACTGTTCCCCGGCCACACTTGGCAGTAGGTTCCGGGTGGGTCAGGAATAATGCCCTTGGAAGTATGAGCTCTACTTCCAAAGGGGCAGTCAGCGGGGCAGCCAGTTGGTCCTACCCTGGCCAAGGGTCACTGTTCCCCGGCCACACTTGGCAGTAGGTCCCGGGGAGGAATAATGCCCATGGAAGTACTTCCAAGGGCAAGTCAGCGGGAGAAGCCAGTTGGCCTATCCGGCCAAGAGTCACTGTTCCCCGGCCACACTTGGCAGTAGGTCCCGAGGAGGATAATGCCCATGGAAGTAAGAGCTCCTACTTCCAAAGGGCAGTCAGCGGGGAAGCCGTTGGCCCTATCGGCCAAGAGTCACTGTTCCCCGGCCACACTGGCAGTAGGTCCCGGGGAGGAATAATGCCCATGGAAGTAGGAGTCTACTACCTCCAAAGGGTTGAAGACACTTGGCTCTAAGTGCCCGAGAGGTATAATGCCCATGGAAGTAAGAGCTCCAACTTCCAAAGGGGCAAGTCAGCGGGAGCAGCCAGTTGGCCTATCCGGCCAAGGGTCACTGTTCCCCGGCCACACTTGGCAGTAGGTCCGGGGAGGAATAATTGCCCATGGAAGTAGGAGCCTCTACTTCCAAAGGGCAAGTCACGCGGGACAGCCAGTTGGCCTATCCGGCCAAGGGTCACTGTTCCCCCCGGCACACTTGGCAGTCGGCGTCCCGGAAGAATAATGCCCATGGAAGTTAGGAGCCTTCTACTTCCAATAGGGGCAAGTCACGGGAGAAGCCAGTGGGCTATCCGGCCAAGAGTCACTGTTCCCTGCCAACTTGGCAGATGGCCCGGGAGGAATAAGCGTCCATGGAAGTAAGGACTACTACTTCCCAAGGGGCAAGTCAGCGGGAAATGCCACTTGGCCTATCCGGCCAGGGTCAACTGTTCCCCGGCCACACTTGGCATCTGTAGTGTCCCTAGGGAGGACTGAAAATGCCATGGAAGTAGGAGCTCCTACTTCCAAAGGGGCAAGTCAGCGGGAGCAGCCGACTTGGGCCTAGTCCGGCAAGGGTCACTGTTTCCCGGCCACACTTGGCAGTAGGTCCGGGAGTAATAATGCCCATGGTAAGTAGGAGCCTCTACTTCCAAAGGGGCCAAGTCAGGGGAGCAGCCAGGCTTGGCCTATCCGGCCAAGGGCCCATCCTGTTCCCACGCCAACACTTGGCAGTAGGTTCCCGGGGAGGCAATAATGCCATGGAAGTAGGAGCTCTACTTCCAAAGGGGCAAGTCAGCGGGAGAAGCCACTGGCCTACCCGGCAAGGGTCACTGTTCCGCGCCACACTTGGCAGTAGGTCCCGGGGAGGAATAATGCCCATGGAAGTAGGAGCTACTATTCCAAAGGGGCAGTCAGCGGGAGATCAACCACTTGGCAACTACCGGCCAAGGTCACTGTTCCACGCGGCACACACTTGGACAGTAGGTTCCCGCGGCGAGGATATGGACCATGCTGTAAGTAGGAGCTAGCTACTATCCAAATGGGCAAGTAGCCGAGAAGCCTACGTTGTGCCTATCCGTGCACAAGGGTCCTGTTCCCAGGCCAACTGTGGCAGTAGGTTTCCCGGGCGGAATAAGCCATGGATAGTAGGAGCCTACTACTTCCATAAGGGGCAATGACAGGCGGGGGAGAAAGCTCACCTTGGCTATACCGGCCAAGGTCCTATGTTCCCCGGCACCCATTGCAGTAGGTCACGGGGAGGAATACAGTCCATGGCTAAGTAGGAAGGACTACTACTTCCACAAGGGCAAGTCAGCGGAGAGAAGCACTTGGCCTCCCGGTCAAGGGTCAACTTGTTCCCCGCGCACACTTGGCAGTAGTCCCGGGGAGGAATTAATGCCCCATTTGGAGTAAGGAGCTACTACCTTCAAAGGTTAAGACCTTGCGCTAATCCCCGAGAGGTATTGCCCATGGAAGTAGTAGCTACTACGTCCTGGCAAGTAAGTCAGCGGGAGAGCCACTTGGCCTATCCTGCCAAGGGTCACTGTTCCCGGCCACACTTGGCAAGTAGGTCCCCGGGGAGGAAATAATGCCCATGGAGTAGGAGGACTACTTCCAATGGGCAGTCGCGGGAGAAGCCCTTGGCCTATCCGGCACGGTTCACACTGTTCCCCGGCCAACTGGCAGTAGTCCCGGGGATGAAAATGCCCCAGGTAAGTAGGCCAGCTACTACTTCCAAAGGGCAAGTCAGCGGGAGAAGCCACTTGGCCTGCCGGCCACATGTCCACTGTCCCCCGGCCCAGACTTGGCGGCAATTCCCGGGAGGAATAATGCCCATTGGAAGTAGGAGCTCCTACTCCAAAGTGGTGAGGTCAGCGGGAGAAGCCACTTGGCCTATCCGACAATAGTCACTGTCCCCCGCAGACTTGGCTCAATCCGGGGTGAAATAGCCCATGGAAGTAGGAGCTCCTACTTCCAAAGGGGCAAGTCAGCGGGAGAAGCCACTTGGCCTATCCGGCCACAGTCACGGTCCTCCCGGCTCTTGACTTGGCGGCAAGTCCCTGGGGCTGATGGCGCCACGGAAGTAGGAGCTAACTACTTTTCCAAAAGGGTGAAGAACTTTGGCTTAGGTCAGTTCGAAGGAAAATGCCCTTGAATGTGAGAGCTATACTTCCAAGGGGCACTAGCGGAGCAGCCATTTGGCTCTATCCGGTCCAAAGCGTCATGTTCCTCCCCTGCCACACTTGGCATTCGGTTTTCCCGTGGGTAGAATAAATGCTCCCATGGAAGTCGTAGCTCCTACTTCCAAAGGGGAAATCAGAGCGGAGAAACCACTTGGTCCTATCCGGCCAGAGTCACTTTCCCCGTCCACACTTGGCGTAGGTTCCCGGAGAGGAATAATGCCCATCTCTGGAAGTAGGAGCTACTCTTCCAACGAGGGTCAAGTACGGGAAAGCCACCTTGGCCTATACCGGCCAGAGTCACTGTCCCCGCCCGGCCCGACTTGGCGGCAAGTCCCGGGAGGAATAATGCCCATGGACTTAAGAGCCTAGCGGAGCATCCGCACCGGCTTCCCGGGAATGTGTCACTGTCCCCCCAGCCAGACTTGGCGGCAGTCCCCTGGTAGGAATAGTGCTCCATGGAAGTAGGAGCTTCTCAGTCGGGAGAAGCCGCTAAGCTTACCCGTGAATGTGTCTGTCCCTGTCTCGGCCACCTTGGCCATCGCCGCACGGAGAAACAGTGACGCCTTTTTCTCCTTGTCAGGAGGGGTTCGTCGACGACGGTGGAAGACCGCGCGGCTGGGGGGTTGCAAGCAAGGGTCGCATTCCTTTCCTTCGCCCATGCCCATAGGAGGGTCGTCAGCTCCAAACCCAATGTACGCCCAGCATGGAGCCTTTCTTAGGCTGCCCCCGGCAATGGGTGACTGCTTCCCCGGCCTCACTGGTCTGTAGGTCCCGCTGTGAACGTGCCCATAGAAAGTTCAAGGGAAGAGGAACCGCGGAAGTGGAAGGGAGTTTTTGCGCTAAGCCGCGGCCGAGGAGGGCGCACCCGATCCCGGCTTGATTCCTGCCATTCCCGGTCCCCAAACCTCCGGACTCGCATGGTGGCGTTGATCCGTGACCCTGGAACTCTGGCGTGGGGAGCCCTAGGGTCGACTCAGGGTGCCCATGGAGCTCAGTGCAGACTAGAAGTACACCGCGCGCTCGTCTGCCCGCGGGTATGGGCGCCCTTTCCCGGAGCGGAGGGGACTCCCTTTGGCCAGACCAAGTGCCAGGCCGAGTTTTGGCGCTCGAAACCCACAAGGCCAAGCGCATTGGGGCTGGAGGTCCCGCCGGTGAGGCACAGATGGCCTGGAAGTCGAGCTCTCCAGCGGGAAGCGCCACTCACCGCTTACCCGGGAAGGTGGGTCCACTGTCCCCCGGCAAGGACTTGGGCGGCAGTCCGCTGGGACTGGCGAATATGTGACCCCCATGGAAGTAAGAGGTCAGCGGGAGCAGCCGCTCAGGCTACCCTGGATGTGGGCGTCACTGTCCCCCGCCAACTTTGCGGCAGTCCCGGGGAGGAATAGTGCCCATGGAAAGTCTCATCGGAGCAGCACTCAGGCTACCCGGAATGGTTCCCTGTCCCCCGGCCAAGACTTGCGGCAAGTCCGGGTAGATAGTGCCCATGGAATTCGCTCAGCGGGAGCAGCCACTCTATGGCCTACCCGGGAAATGTGTCACTGTCGCCCCAGGCTCGAGACTTGGCGGGCAATTCCGGGACAGAAATATCGTGGCCCATTGGAATATCACATCAGGCGGGAGCAGCTGCTGCGCTAACCCGTTAATTGTGTCACTGTCCCTCGGCCACACCTCTGGTCGTTGGTACATCTAGATGAGAAGGAACTAGAGCCCTATCGAAGCTAAGAGTTCATCGGGAGCAAGCCCGCTCCAGCTTCCCGGGAATGGTGTCCACTTGTTCCGGCCCGCTTGGTCTTAGGTCCCGCTGAGGACATGCCCATGGAGTCGAGCTCCAAACTCCAAATTGCCCTCCAGCGGGGAGGCCTTGCTGGAGAGCTGCCCGGGCTGGTGACTGTTCCCCGGGCCCACTTTGGTCGTAGGTCCCGGTTTGGAACGTGCCCT
The DNA here is from genome assembly GCA_019512145.1 of Engystomops pustulosus. Lineage (NCBI taxonomy): Eukaryota > Metazoa > Chordata > Amphibia > Anura > Leptodactylidae > Engystomops > Engystomops pustulosus. The sequence continues at coordinate 17,308 of WNYA01003541.1, forward strand.
TAAGTTGAGGAAGAGAACCTCGAAAGGGAGTTTTTTGCGCTAATCCGCGGCGGCCGAGGAGGGCGCACCGATCCCGGCTGATTCCTGCCATCCCTTGTCCCCCAAACCGGACTCGGCAGGGTGGTTTGAGCCGTGACCCTGGAACCTCTGGGCGGGGACACGCCAACGGGCAGAGGGGCCCCATGGTCTCGGAGCATAACTAGAAGTCCCCCGTCTGCCGCTGTAGGGCGCCCTTCCCGGTGAAGCGGAGGGACCCCTTGTCCCCCAATGCACCGATTTGTAGCTCGAAACCCGGCCAGCTTGGCTCGGAGGTCCCCTGTGAGGTCAACATGTGCCAGAGGAAGTCGGAGCTCAGCGGGACCGCACGCCACTCAGGCAACCCGTGAATGCTGTCACTGTCCCCTGGCCAGACTCTAGCTGCAGTCCCTGGGAGAATAGTCTCTAGGAAGTACCCACATGCAGCTGGAGCAGCCACTCAGCTCTACCCGGGAATGTCAGTCACTGTCCCCCGGCCAAGACTTGGCGGCAAGTCCCTGGGAGGAATAGTGCCCATGGCAGTAAGCTCAGCGGAGCAGCCCACCTCACAGCTAACACCCGGGAATTTTTCACTTCACCCCGGCCAGACTTGCGCAGGACGGGTCCCCGGGACGGAATAGTGCTCATGGAAGTAGCTCAGGCGTGAGCATCCACTCAGGCTACCCGAGATGTTCACTGTCCCTCGGACCACCCTTGGTCGTTGGTTTCCTGTTATGAGGAACATGCCCATGGAACTAAAGAGAGTTCAGCGGAGCATCGCCGCTCAGGACTACCCCGGGAATGTGTCACTGCTGTCCCCCGCAGACTTGGCGCAGTCCCGGGGAGGAATGTGCCCATGGAAGTCGGAGTCCACAATACTTCCAAGTTGACCTCATCGGATTCACTCGCGGAGGCTGTCCCCGGGCATGGTACTGTTCCCCGGCCACACCTGGTCCGGAGGTCCGCGTGCAGGAACATGCCCTCCCACCGGCAGTTGGTGGGAAAGAACCGCGAAAGGTGATTTTGCGGCTGAGCCGCGGCCGACTGGAGCGTCCCTAATTCCGCACTGATCTCCTGCCAGGCGGTACCACTATATGGGCCTCGGCTGGGTGCCTGTACCGTGCCCTTCTTCCTGGAACCCCTGGGCAGGGGACGCTAGGGAGCGCAGACGGCGGCCCCCATGGAGCGTCTGGCCGGCACTAGAAGTTACCCAACTCGTCTGCCCGCTGGGAGTGCGCCCACCTACCCCGTACAGGAGTGGACCACCCTTGGCCACCAAGTTCAAGCCGGGTTTGTAGCTCGAAACCCGCACACTTGGTCAGTGTTCCCGGTCTGAACAAGGCCCATGGTAAGGAGAGATCTAGGCGGGAGCAGCCACTCAGGCGACCCGGCATGTGGTCACTGTCCCCCGGACAAGACTTGTCGGCAAGTCCCGGGGAGAATAGTGCCCATGGAAGTGGCTCAGCTAGTGGAGCAGCCATCAAGGCAAACCCGGGAATGTGTCCCAACTGGTCCCCCGGCCCATACTTGGCGTCAAGGTCCCTGGGATGAATAGTGCTCATGAAAGGTAGTCTCAGCGGGGCAGCCACTCCGGCTACCCGAGAATGTTTCCTGTCCCTCGGCCACTCCTCTGTCGTTGGGTTCTGATGAGGAACATGCCCATGGAACGAAATAGTTTCAGCTGGGAGCATACCGCTCAGGCTACCCGGGACTTGTCACTGTCCCCCCTGCCAAGCTTGTCGGCAGGTCCCTGTGAGAATAGTGGCCCATCAGAAGTCGGAGCTCCAACCTCCAAGTGACCTCAATCGGGCGCACTCTCTGAGGCTGCACCCGGGCAGGGGTGACTTTCCCCGGCCACATCACGTGGTCGAGTCCCGTGGGAACATTCCCTGGAAGTGTTTGTGGGAAGAGAACCCAAAGGGAGTTTTGCGCTGAGCCGTCGGCCTAGGAGGTCTCACTAATGTCCGCATGATTTTCCCGCAGGACCCCGGTAACCTCTATATGGGACTTTCGGCTGGTGGACTGTAGCCGGGACCCTGGAACCCTGGGGCGGGAGCCTATGGGCGAGTGGGCCCAATGGAGCTCGGAAGCAGAACTATAATAACCCCGTCTGCCCCCTGAGGGCGGCCCTTCCCGTAGCGGATCGGAACCCACCCTTGTCCACCAAGTGCAAGCCGATTTGGTCGCTCGAACCACTGCCAGCACTTGGTAGTTGGTCACCCCGGTGCGTCGAACATACGCCCATGCAAGTAATAGCTCAGCGGAGTCAGCACTCAGGCTAAACCCGGCAATGTTCCCACTGTCCCCCGCCAAGCTTGCGGCAAGTCCCTACGGAGAATATATGCCCTACGAAGTGGCTCAGCGGGAGGCACGCCCACTCAGCTACCCGTACGGTCACTGTCCCCCAACCCCGGCCAAGAACTTGGCGCAGGTCCCCGGGGAGGAATCCGGTGCCCATGGAACGCTCAGGGGCGGGAGCATCCCACTACAGGCTATTCCCGGGAATGTGTCACCTGTCCCCCCGGACCAGACTTGGGCGGCAGTCCGGGGAGGAATAGTGCTCAAAGTACGGAAGTAGCTCAGGCGGAGCAGCCACTCAGGCTACCCGAGAATGTGTCCACTGTCCCCTCTCGGCCCACCCTGTGTTACGTTTGGTTCCTGATGAGGACATTGCCCATGACTCAAAAGAGTTCAGCGGGAGCCAGTCCGCTCAGGGCTACCCGGCATCGCACTGTGCGACCACCCTCGGGCCAGACTTGGCTGCGCAAGGTCCCGGGAGGAATAGTGCCCATGGAAGGTCGAGCTCCAACCTCCAAGTTGACCTCTAGCCGGGAGCTGACATCGCCTGAGAGCTCTGGCCCCCTGGGCATGGGTGACCTTGTTCCCCTCCCCGCCGCCACATTGTGTCGAAAGGGGTCCCGGTGAGGACATGCTCCATGGAAGTTTGTGGCGAAGTAGAACCGCGAAGTGAGTTTTTGCCGGCCTGAGCCTCGGGCCGAGGAGGTCTCTAATTCTAATTCCTTCCGGCATGATTCCTTGCCCCAGGCCCGGTACCCTATTAAGGGACTCCGGCTGGGTGGCTGTACGCGGGACCCGCTGAACCCTTTGGCGGGGAGCCTATGGGCGAGAGGGGCCCCATGGACTGCTCGGCAACTAGTCCAGTAACCCTCGTCCTGCCGCTGGGAGGGGCGCTCCTTTTTTCATCCTGAGCCGGAGGGGGACTCCCCTGGCCACCACGTGATCAAAGCCCGATTTTGGAGCTCTGAACAAAAAACCCGGCACACTGGTTTTTGAGGCCCGGTGAGGAACATGCTGCCATGGAAGTAGGAGCTCAGCGGGAGCAGAGCGCGGTACCATCAGGCCCTATCCCGCAGTGTATGTCCTGTCCACTTCCGCGCCAGGCCAGACTTGGCGGCAGTCTCCCGGGGGAAAGGAATAGTTGCTCATGGAAGTGCTACCCCCCTGCTTCATCGGAGTCAGCCACCTCAGGCTATACCCGGGAATAAGTGTCACTGTTCCCCCCGCCAACTTGGCGGCAAGTCCCGGGGAGGAATAAGTGCCTCATGGAAGTGGCTCTCAGGCGGGAGCACACACTCAGGCTAGCCGGAGAAATGTGGTCACTGTTTCCTCCCGCGAGCACCTGGGCGGGTTCCCGGGATGGATACAATGCCCATGGACAAAGGTCTCAGCGGGAGAGCCACTCAAGGCCTAACCCCGGGACATGTGTCAGCTGTCCCTCCCGTGCCACACTTTGTCGGAGGTCCCGTGGAGGAACCGCCCACACCCCAACACCCCCCCTAATTTTTGTCGAGCTCCACCGTGGTGAAGCCGCCGAGAGCTAGCCGGGAAGAGGGCGCCAACCCGGCTACCGCCCTTCTTCACGTCTTGCCCCGGTCGAAGACCTACGTCTCACTCGACGCAGCACCAAGCGCAAAAATTCTCTAGTGTGGGGAACCGGGGACCCCGACCGTGCCACACTCTGCCTCTCGCTGCCAGCCCCTCCTGAAAGCCGTCCTCTGTCAGGGTACTCGGATACGTGCAGATTTCAGAAGCCCGATGGTGAAAAAAACCGCGAGATAGGGCAACCGGTTATTTCTCATGGCCGGGCGAGGACCACCGCAGGCGGCCGGGGAAACGTTCTGACATGAACCGGGCGCCCGCGCAGGCTTTCTAAGTGGTGGCTGGGCTTTGTTTTTGTCCTCGTGCGAAGTCGAAAAATTTTTGTGCGGTCCGGCCCTGAAAAGGACACATCTGCTCCTGCCGGGAAGGCCTTATAACCACCGTCCGGCGCTGCCAACCCCTGCTTGCCCGCCTGATGCCCTTCGAAGCTGCTGAAAAAAGCCCCTAACGGGCCACTCCTCGAAGAACGCAGAACCAAAAAACCGACCGGTCCGACTTTTTCAGTGGCACCTTCGTCGTCGGCACAGAGATAGCAGCAAAATAAATAACCGGTCAGAGAGAAGGGAGTTATTGGTCCGACTCTGCACACGCTTTTTGACCTGAGTCGATCCGTAATAGTAATTCCAGCTGAGAGGCCTGAGTTCGCTTTTGCTGCGCGTGTCACCCGGAGTGCCTGCTCTGACAGGGCGGATCCTTCGGTCCACGCGGGAAGGGGCCATTCCTCTGTTCCTACTGCGGAGGTGATCCATTTTTCTTGCCCGGGAAATGGGCGACCCCCTTCGCTACCTAAAAAGAGTGTGTATAGGTCCCGCTCAACAGTCTACTAAACGTTCACGTCCTTAACCATCCGGGACTTTGTAGATTTTGCCCAAAATCGCTCTCCGCAGAACAGAGCGTGAGGTCTCCGCGGCGGAAGGCCGGGAAGGGCGCGAGGTGAGCGGCATGGTATCAAGCACCTGTGGTTCGTGGCCCCTGCCTCACGGAACCCGCTGAGCGTGCGCCCTCCGGGTAACAATGGCTAGCCGTGGCGAGCAGGTGGGTTTGCACGGGGCGCATAACACGCCGACAGTCCCCGCCATACAAGTCCGGTGGCCTGCGAACCACCGCTAGTAAGGCTAGCCAGTGCCCGGACTCGGTGGGAGAGGCGCATAAGCCCACGCCGATCACCCCGTCCAAAACAAGTGTCCGCGTGGGCCTGACGCGAACAACCACGGCGTATTAGAGCGTAGATCCTTAAGTGCGTTATGTCGGCGCTAGAGGGAACGTAAAGACATCACGCCTCCTTCTCTCCATCACCACCATTCAAGGAGAACATACCCGGATGTGAAAATTTTCAAATGTGTGGGAGAACGGGACCCCGACCGGTGGCCCTCTCTCTCGCGTGCCGCCCTCCTGCTGAAGCGTGCCTCGGCACTCGGTAGTCGGCAGAATTCCTCAGAGCTCCGTGAATGGTGAAAAGACCGGTGGACGGCGAATCCGTTCCCTACCTCGTTCTGCCCGGGCGAGGACCCACCGCAGTGCGGCATGGGAGTCTGAACCAAGGAACGCGCCGGCGGCAGCTTTTCTAAGTGGCTAGGCGTTTGTTGCCTCCGGTCGAAAGTCGAAAAGAATTTGTCGGGTCCAGCTGGCCCTGCTCCTCTAGCCGGGGTAAGGCTCAACCGCCTGCGTGCTGCCCACGTACACCAGCATGGCATTTGCCGCCGCCGATGCCTTCCGAAGGCTGCTGAAAAAGAAACCCCGTAACGGCAACCTCTCGGAAAACCGCAGACGCAAACGAACCGATCCTCCGCCTTTATTCCGTGCACTTCGGCGGCAAGAGAAGCAATCAAAAATACCGTCAAAGAACGAGTTTTGGTCGCTCTGCCAGGTTTTGTGCCTAAAGGTCAAGATCGTAATGCCAGCAGGACTGAGTCCGCTTTTTTTGCGTTGCCCGTGGTCCCGGATGCGCCTCCTTCGGACAGGGCGTCCTTCGGGTCCACGCCCCGGAAGGGCAATTTTCATGTTCCCCTGCGGGAGGTGATCATGTTCAACTTCCCCCTTCTCTTAGAGTTCTCCCCTCTTTCCGGGGAAATGTGCCGCCTTCGGCTACCAACAAGTAGTGGGTAGGTTTCCCGCTCAACAGTCTACGGCCCCCTGAACCATCCGGGACTTGTAGATTTTTGCCCATAATGCTGCCCTCGCCGCAGAACAAGCGGGGAGGTCTCCGCGGCGGAGGGCCGAGAGGGCTGAGGTGACGCGGGGCACTGTAGTTACTACTGGGCTTCGTGACGCCTCACTGGTACCCCCGGAGCGTGGTGCGCCCTCCGGGTAAAAGGCCTAGCCGGGGCAGAGCAGGTGGGTTGACGGGCCGCATAAGCCACGCTGTCCCCGCCATACTAAGGTGCACCGGTGGCCTGGCGAACCACCGGAGTAAGGCTAGCCAGGGCGCGCCGCCGGGGGATAAGAGGCGCAAAAGCCCGCCGACCCCGCTATCAAGGTGGCCGGTGGCCTGGCGAACCCCGGCCGTAATGCTAGCCATCGGCGTACCGCGGGGTCGAGGTGCGCATAAGCCCACGCTCTCAGTCTCCATCCCACCGAACCAAACCGGGCGAAAATTTCTCAAAGTGTTCGGATAACCGTTGGACCCGACCGGTGGGCACTCGCCTCGTCGCTGCCGCCTCACTGGAAGCGTCACTCGCCACACTCGGGTCCGGACAGATTATCAGCAGCTCCGAAGTGTGAAAAGAAACGGGAGAGGTCGCTCCGGATCTCTCTGCCGGGCGAGGACCACCGCAGGCGGGCATGGGAAGGTCTGACAGGAGATCCGGCGCTGCGGGCAGGATTTTTCCGAAGTGCTGGGCTTTTTGGCCTCAAGGCGAAAGTCAAAACATTTTGCGGCTCCTCAGCTGCCCTTCTTCACTGCCGGGAAAGCCTCACGCCGGCGGCCTGCCGACCCCTGGCTTGCCCGCCCGGATGTCCTTCGAATGCTGCCTGAAAAAGACTGCATGCGGGCACTCTCGGAGAACCGCAGACCAAAACGAACTCGATCGCCACCCTCAGTGCACCTTCGGCCGTTGGGGACCGTAGGGCGGAGAAGGGGTCTCCGCGTCCGGAATTTCTTGTGGAGAACGGCCTGGCTTACGTCCCGTCCTCCCGCCCTCGACCTCACATGGCTAGCCTACCCCGCCGGGCGCCGCTCCATTGGGGGTACGGTACGGCAAAGCGCGACGCCGCACGATGCCAACACTTTGTGCAAAAACCTGGCAGAGTCGACCAAAACCGCGCTTCTTTGACCGGTATTTTTGATGCTTTTCTCTGCCGCCGAAGGT
>WNYA01003542.1:0-24524 GCA_019512145.1 Engystomops pustulosus
AATATAGTCCATTCCACCACCATGACTTTTACTTGGAGAGAGATGAGCATTAGCTATGGATTTGTGTGGCTTAAAGGACATCTACCATTAGTTTACTGATGGTAGATGTGTCCTAGTAAGAGGTTCCTGAGGAACATTGTTCCTCAGGACTTCTTTTATTATAACTACATATCCCGTGATTGTTGAAATATAGAGCCATACACGTTATGCAAATTACGTTGGGGCACTCAGGCTACGTCACAAGAGCTCCCCTTCCCCCCCGTTCACATAGATGGATGACGGACGGGACAGCTAGCTCTACGGGGGTGTCCATACATTTAGCAATGTTCAATTATGTGACCATTTTTCTTTGCCATGAAGATTGTATTAAGCCCTACCTTTGCCCCATTTAGGGACAGGCCTTGCACATCGTACTGTATTTTCCTTGATCAATCACACATACACAGACCAAAATGTCTACCCAATTGTATAAATGAATAGATGTATTCTCTTTGCTCCAAAACTACTACTTCTGTTCTTGCCATCATACAGTTCTCTACAATGTAGCATCACTGCAGTGTAGAGCATTCATCATGGTGCCCATCTGTCGTTTTCTACTAATTTCAAAGCAATTTCAATGACTGCATCATCCATTGTCCAACGAAGATATACAGAAAGCAGTGGACATTTATCAGGGCTTCTTTGCCAGAAAACTGAAGCCCGGAAATAACCAAACTGCCTTGCAAACGCTGGTCATTGTGATTACTAGCCCCTTTACACCAGCTCCACGTCCAGAGAGAGCGACCAGTGGTGGAGTGGGCCTGTGCGGGGCGCATGATAAACCTCCCCCATATTTCCTATAAGAAGTTTCACAGATACTTTTCTTTATATTGAAATCATTTGTTCATTTATCATGTCTGGTGTCCTGGTTGATGAGACTGATTTTAGTCTGATCAATAAACCATTAAAATAAAACACACTAATTTACATTGACTTCAGTCGGAATGGTTAAAAATTAGTCAAAAATCTATTTGGCAAACGTAGCCTTAATATGTTAATCCGCATGAGATTAGGATCAGCCACCGTGATGTTGATCGACAACATGTTGGATCATTCTTATGAATGATCAACCCATCATTTTGCTCCAGGGAATACACCTACTGTCCACATGCTTGTTTAGGGTATATAGATGTCTAGGAAGGGAACCAAAAAGTCAGGATGCCCCTCATTGCACTAGAACTCAAACACTTTCTGTACAATAGGTTCCTGGTCTGAGGAATTTAAAGGAATCCTACTATGAGGAATCTACTATTAGAGGTAGATCTGATGGTAGATGCCTCCTGCCTTCCTCTGCCCTAATCTGTAATTTAACTTGCTCTGACATCAGCAGGTACAGGTACGAAGTCTACAGCCACGTCTTTAGTGCTCCTACACTAGCCAGGGGAGCAGGACCGGGTCTAGGGAGAAGGGAGATGCGGTTTATTACCGCTTCTCCATTCTCCGTTCCTCACATTATTGCGCTGAAGTAGCGTGATGCATAGAGAAGCAGAGTCGAAACTGCTGCCGGCTCTATAGACCCGGCGGGTGACCACCGGGTCTAAAGAGGCTCATCAGAGCTGCTGGGTCGGATCAGACCTAGTACAACTCTGACCAACATCAGCAGTCACAGGGGGTCATTTCCTTCAAACTTATAAAAGAAAAAAAAACTGAAAATGCCCCCTAGGGGTCTTTTAGGACCTCAAGCAGGACATATTAAGTAAAAACACACACACAAAAAATATTAATAAAAGTTCATGAAAAGGCATTTGTATTTCCTTATATAATAATAAAAAAAAACTACACTACAAAAAAACATCACCACAGTCACCCCATTTACCCGAGACTATACATATTGGGGCAAATTTACTTACCCGGCCCATTCGCGATCCAGCGGCGCGTTCTCTGCTCTGGATTCGGGTCCGGACGGGATTTAAGAAGGTAGTTCCTCCGCCGTCTGCTGCGCTGAAAGTCATCTCATCGCGCCGGAATGCACCACCTCGGACCAGGTGAAGGTAAGCGCTCCCCAAGCGACACTTTTTCGGTTTTTAAATGCGGCGGTTTTTCCGAATACGTCGGGTTTTCGTTCGGCCACGCCCCCCGATTTCCGTCGCGCGCATGCCGGCGCCGATGCGCCACAATCCGATCGCGTGTGCCACAATCCCGGGGCAATTCAGGTACAATCGGCGCAAATCGGAAATATTCGGGTAACACGTCGGGAAAACGCGAATCGGGCCCTTAGTAAATGACCCCCATTATATATCATATTACATATAAATACAGGGAATTCATTAATGATGTTCATTTTGAGTTAGTTTGAAAATTAAAAAAAAAATATGTAATATAAATTACAAAAAAAAACTTTTTTCATCTGCTTTTAACCCCTAATAAAATTTAAAAAATGAAAAAAAATCTTTTAACTTTTATTATGTTTTAACTAGCTGTATGTGTTTGGAGAAATTGCAGCAAAAATGCTTAAGGTAGAGTGAAAAAGAAAAGAAGTTATGGCCCTTAAACCACCATGTATGAAAATTTGCTAAAGATGCCCTGGTCACTATAACCTTTTCAGACCGCGTCAGTAAGGGGTTAATAATCCTGGAACCTAACTTGTTAAAAACGTTATTTTAGTAATATGTAAATTAACTGCAGAGGCTACTGGGGGTGTGTACTAGCCTAGCACTACTGATAGCTAAGGCCAGTACACGCCCCATTAGCCTCTGAAGTTAATTTACATATTACTAAAATAATGTTTTTAACAAGTTAGGTTCTAGGATTATTAAATTACAGATTAGGAAGGGAGGAGGAACCTACCATCAGATCTACCAGATTTCTCATGGTAGGTTTTAAATGTCTATGTCTAATGACCAAAATCAGTGTCTGATGGAACAAATCACTGATGAGACAATCCCTTTAACATGTGTTCCAATATACAATATTGATTGTGTCTAGTCAGTAGTTACATGCATGGACTACTTTTTCCAACTGGCATCATATCGGATGTATGTGATGATCCTTCACCAGATATATATATATACAGGCAGTCCCCAGGTTACGTACACAATTGGTTTTCCGTGGGTCTTTGTTCTTAGTGAATTTGTATGTAAGTCGGAACTGATGTTTATATTGTAACCCCAGACAATTTTTTTTGGTCTCTGTGACACATTGGGATTTTTAAAAATGTTGGGTTGTCATAAGAACCAGGATTAATGATAAATCTGCATTACAGACACCGTTGATAACTGTTATAGATGTTTATTGTAGCCTAGGACTAATGTACATCCAGAGGTCCGTTTGCAACTAGGGGTCGTCTGTAAGTCAGGTGTTCTTAAGTATGGGACCGCCTGTATATATATATATATATATATATATATATATATATATATATGTGTGTTATATATATATATATATATATATATATATATATATATATATGTGTGTGTGTGTGTGTATTTGAATATCCCGTAATGGACCAAAGAAATGTAGAAACGTGAACAAGCACAATCCTGTTTGTCAGTCTAGTTTCTGTTTTGGATTTTTTCTAAGTCTAATTTTCTTAAGTGTTTTTTCCTAATGTTAGTTAGGGCTTGTGCTTGTTAGGCCAACATGTTTGACTGGTATCCATCCTAAACCTCTGTACCACAAGTTGTGGTGTAAATAAGGAAAAGTTGCAAAAAAATGTACAAAAATCAAACTTTGCAAAAAGTGCCGAGGCCCAGAGCTGCTGGGAGGGCCCAAATAAGGCTTTACATGGGGCTGAGGGAAGCTGTTTCTAATGAATTCATAAGGGGTGAGGGGGCTGTATATATCAGAACCATGAGGGGGCTGTTTGGGATGATAAACTATGGAATATTTTAGGGAACAGGAGACTGTTTAAGTTTCTGAATTTTTAATGCCGCCATGTGAATTCACTCCAAAGGGGCCCACTGAGGCTCTGTCGCCCAGTGGCCTATGTTTGTTTTTTTGCATACTAACTATCTATCATATCTAGAGATGAGCGAGCACTAAAATGCTCAGGTACTCGTTATTCGAGACGAACTTTTCCCGATGCTCGAGTGCTCGTCTCGAATAACGAGCCCCATTGAAGTCAATGGGAGACTCGAGCATTTTTAAACATGCAATAATTGACCCTGACCCTATAGGGGACGGCATGCAGAGCCAGCGGCAGCAGTGGCAGGCTAGAGAGTCTCATGGCGACATACCCTAAATGGACTCAGGTTTCACCAAAGGAGGTGAAATGATTTCCTATGTGAACAAAAGGTTGACGGTATATTTAGTCGATAACACAGCATGGTGGCGACATAGTGACCAAGTTCCATAACGTATCTGGTGAAACACCCGAAAAATGAGCCTGACACAGCTCTTTTGATAAGGGGACGACATGTGGAGGCAGCCATGGAGACGACTTCCATGATTAAGAGCGACAGTATGGGGCATTCATATTGCGCTGCTATGATTGCAACTTATAAAAGTTTGCCAGTATATTTTGTGAATTACACAGCAGGGTGGCGACAAAGTTAACAAGTTTGATGTGGAAGCCATGAAAATATACTGGCAAACTTTTATCATTTACCAATATTATTTCAGCGCTCAGGGTCACCTGATCTGGCCAGCCAACCACTGCTATCGACGTGTAAGGGTACCACGTCATGCTGGGTGGAGTGCAGAGTCTCCTGGCTTGTGATTGGCTCTGTTTCTGGCCGCCAAAAAGCAAAACGGCAGGAGATGCCATTTTCTCGAGCGGGCGAAGTATTCGTCCGAGCAACGAGCAGTTTCGAGTACGCTAAAGCTCGAACGAGCATCAAGCTCGGACGAGTATGTTCGCTCATCTCTAATCCTTTACTTCCTGTGGTATTCAGATATGTATACATATGCAGGGCGGCACCAGCACTGGGAATATCAGGGCAAGTGCCGAGGCCCAGGTTGCTTGGGGGGCCATATATGTCCGTACAGAAAGCATCTATAGAGGGTGAGGGAGGCTTTATATAAAATAACCATGAGGGGGGATGATTGGTATGATAAACTTGGGAATATTAATGGGACAGGAGACTGTTATGCTTCCTCCAAAGTTTCTAACTGAAATATATAATTTGTCATTCCCAATGTGTCTCCAAATTAATAAACATGCCTGAATGTCTTATCAAATGCATCCGTGTTATCAATAACTGCTCAATGACTTTGTAGATGTTATTTAAGACCAAGACTGTGACAAGCTACTTCTAAATGAGGTCACCCAAAGCAGAACCTTGGAATAAAGTTGCACTTATTCTGGAGCAAAATTATTCTGGAGACCTATCAACCTCTAGGTTACACTGTTACACAGGTAATACTTTTGGAAAAAAGAAATATGTCCATCAAGTTTAACCAAGGAAGAAAAGGGAAGGGATGTGAGGGAAACAATTCTATATTATTACACAACCATCAATGTCATTTTAATGTGAAAAGACACCTAGACCCTTCTTGCAGCTCCTGAGCTCAGCTATTCCACACATTCCCAGTTCTTACAGTAGAGAAGCCTTGTCTCCTAGGTTGCTCAAAGCTTGTTTCTCCAGATGCTGACAGAGCCCCAATGTCTTTTGGTTTGATTTAACCTAGAACAACATTCATTTCCCCTCTCAGTCGTCTCTTTCGAGAATACATAAATCTAGTTGTTTTAATCTTTCTTCATAACTGAGATCCTCCTAACCATTTATCATTTTTGTGGCTCTTTGGTGTACCCTCTACAGCTCCAGGGCATCCTTTTTATGGACCGGCGCCCAGGACTGAACTTAATATTTTAGGTGAGACCGAACCAATGCCTTGTATAGTGGCAATATTACATCCCTATCCTAAGAGTCAATAACTCATTGACCATACATGACAAGACCCTACTGACTTTAGAGGAAGCTGATTGACATTGCATGCTGCTATTTAATCTATAATCTACAGGTACACCCAGGTCCTTCTCAACAAGAGAATCTCCCAGATGAATTCCTCCAAGAACATTGGTATTAGAATGCATTAGCCACCAATTTTATTTTCCTTCTGCTTGACCTCTAGGGTCCAATATTGGGTCACAGCTTGGGCCTACCAGAGGATCCGCTGATTCCTAGGAGCCATTGTCAAGTCTACTTAGATCATAATATATACAGCGATGGTTGTGTTTAAGGAATTATTATCTATACTGAAGGTATATACGCATCAAGAATGGCTAGTCACAATCTGCTGCATTAAAGGAAGTTTCCATTTTATGCCTATTAACAATCAAAAGGAATTCCGTTCAGCTCATTCATCACAGACATATTCTGTGGAACACTGAAGCTTACTACTGCGATCATCCAGATATTGCCTCCGTGGGCAAGTTATTGCAGTCCTTGTGGTGCGCGAACAACCTCTAGTGTGCATGAGCAAAAAACTCACTGCAGGAACTCAAAGCTCCGGATGGATTCCGGTGCTCAGTCGGACTGTGTGCAAGATTTAACATGCAAAGTCTGAAAGAATTGTGTCATAAGCCCTTTGTTAAAGGTGTATCAAAAAAAAGTGGTGCACTCTGCCGGAGCCGTGTAGAGGGCACTAGATTCATGAAGAGTGTGAGTCAGAAATCCTGAATCAGGCGCCCCCTGTACACTACACAGGCAAATTGCTTTTAGTGCAGTTTGCCCTGTTCTTAGTAAATGTGCCCCATTATCTGAAAATCAGAGCAGCGACCATGTCTGGTAACTCACAACCTCTTTGAAGGATTATCACATAAAAATATTAATAAAAGTGCTTGTCTATTAATTAATATTCAACACTCTGATTCTTACAGATTTCCCGGTGCAAGGAATGATTGATGCCGTGCTGCTCCCCATGTTCTCTCCCAGGTTCACAATGACTTTTGGTTCCATAAAAATATTGGTTTAGTTCCCGTTGTTATGTATTGTTTAAAATTCAGAGATTATGAGGTCAAACTCCCTAAGCCAATATTTTTGTAATGAAAAATGTAGCTGAGCACGACTCAGTAATTTAATCTATAAGTAAAGAGCTCCACACCACACTGATTTTCACAGACAGATCTTCAATAAATCTTGTTTTGAGAAAAATGATAGGAGGCCTATTCTCTGGGTTTGCTGCTAAACCCACCCCATAGATAACTATCGGTATAAGCCTTGTGAGCAAAAATTATCAATAAAGAAGCAGGCTTACTGATCCCTCAATACGAATATTACAAGACATACTACAACCTTCACAATTTTGCTTGGATTACCACAGTCCATTGGGGTGCAACTGACCTTGCCATCCCAGCGGAGAGCAACAACACGTGGTGACACCTCAACGGTGCCTGTCCGACCCAGCTTAGTGTTGGGGGCTCCCCCTTTCCCTGCAGGCAGTAAGGATGATATGACACTTACTATACTGATCGCGGTGGCAGGGGATGCGGTCAAGATTGGTACATTGAGTGTGAGGACATCCTTACTGCCTGGTAGATGCAGATCACTCCCATGCAATATCAATTAATTGAATGAGGAAATCTGTAGTTGTCGGCAAAGTAGACTGAACCAGTCTCTATGTTGATTGGAAGAACCCAGAGGGTAAGATTCCACCACTATTTTAAAGACAGGATGTCAATGTTTCAGAAATCCCATTTGAGACCGAAATACATAGGGAAAATCTTCTATTCTGTTATACTTTTAAAAGTATAAATATAATTAATTCATATGATATATTAAGATGTGTGGGATTGACTCCAGATTTGGGGTTCTTGACTATCTTTGTGGTCTTGTGTTAGTGAGGGCAGATATAGAAACAATGTATGGGCACACTGGCATATCAGTTAGTAGAGTGGCACTTCAGGTATCTAGAACCCTCAGTAAGTTAGAGCAATCCTTCTTATCTCTGTAATTTCCCTGAACCTGTTGAGACTTATCACTCTTACAAGAGACTGTGTTCATCTTGCTTATGTATGCTTGGCAGAGCAGTCAACAAATATGGGCCAAAAAAGTATTGAACAAAAATCACGCAATAATCAACCTCCTCTTTGAGCAAGTTTCGATGATTTAAGAAAAAAGCATGAGGTTTCCTGAGAAAGGCAACAATTTTCAGGGGTTTCACTTTTATCATTTAGATTTAAAATGGTTCACCATTGTAAGTGTCATATCATCCTTACTGCCTGGTAATGCAGATAAAATAGTTGGTATAGGAAGGTTTAATGTGTAGGCCCAGATGACTCCTCATATACCCAAATAGTTGTTTTGCTTGTGATGCATGAAGTCTCTTTTACATTTCAAGTTATAAAATCAGATCTTTGAGATCACCTTTAAGGAGTGTTCACCAGTCCTTCGGTTCTTCACTACTCACGTTACAATAGTATCTGGACATCCACCGGCTTCCAGCCCCGAGAGGACACTGAATCTGGAGGAGACCATGTATATAACTTGATCTAACACCTGAAGCAAGGTTCCTATTTTCTGATACTTTCTTTTGCTTTCAGACCTGGGTCTGTAACGAGCAGTGGGTTGTGAAACCACACTGTGCTATCCAACTGGTTTGACCTTGGGCCACAAACTGAGGGAGTTATCCCTGGACCTCTGAGGTATTCACCATATTACCTCTATACAGGGATCTGGACTTTGCTGCAGAGAGATTGCAAGGCCGCTACTTCTTGTGGTGGTAGCAGCTGGCCCAGCGAGCACAGAGACACCAGTACATGTTACCAAGGGATCAAACAGAGTGGGTAGTCAAAGTCAGTCTGAGTCAAGATAGGCAGCATACAAGCAGAATTGTAAACAGCTGAGGGTCGTGGCAGCCGGGGTCACAAACAGCAAGACAAGCTGATTCAGACACCATACAGCAAGTTAGACCTAACTAACAACCTTGCTCAGGCGCGGAGAGTAGGGCATGCTGGACTATGTGACAGGAGGTGCACACTGATAGGCTGGGACACACCATGTTCATTTAAGAAGGAGAAAGAGGCGTGGCCCTCACTTTTAAGGAGCTGGAGCATGGCCGGACAGGGCGGCTGAAGATAAGCCTGCAACGGGGAATACCACATGACAGCATTTATAAATAAATATATTTTGGGGGAGGTATAATTTTTCTGGGCTCAAGTCTTTATTTTTAAGATCTTTAAAGGGCATTAGATTTTCTCATCACTTTCAATTAAATGTTGTCTCCTTAAAACCCTGGTCTGCTGAATCTGAATGGAGCCTTTCGTTTTCTATCAAACTGTGGTGCTTGTAGGGTCATTAAATGCAAGTAAATCCAAAAATGTATGCCTTTAGCTTGAATAATCAAGAGTAAGCTAAGTATATTGTGAATGTGTGCATGGTTCACAAGCTGCTGCAAATAATTTCCCTTTGAGGAACAGACAAACTGTGTGAACTTAAATCAGCTAAATGGGGATCTTGTTAATTTCAGCTAAATCAAAACTTGTTAGCGCATCTCTGTTCTTCTTCTAGGCGATAATTCCCTTTTGATTGTGAAAGACTTTGCTCATCTTTCTAATCTGAACCTGTTGATTTTAAGATGAGCTGCTTCTATAATAAGTAGCTGCTGTAATATCAGATGTAAATCTGAGACCTTCTCCATGTCACATTAAGTGACACTAGAGCATCTGTACCTCCAGACAGATTAGATGAGATATTTTGTTCCATGGCTGCCCGTGGCTAGTGCCAGCGAGGAAGGAGATATCTGGAAGCAATTCAAGACATAAAACATAGGTGACATTTTTTACTTCTACCACAATAACATGTCTTTCATCATCTTTATTTAACAGAAAAATTAAATATGTTTCATGTAAAATAATTGTAAAAAACTATCGTATAGAAATTGCCTTTATCTATTACTTTTGTGAAAAAAAAAAGTTCAATGGTATAAGAGTAGATCTTTTTTGGTTAAAAAGCAATATGGCGGATATGACTGCGTCCGTATGGTAGTCACCAACAAATCTGCTTGGATACATAGTTATGAATTAGTTTGAGTTGTATCACTTTATAGTTGTTGGCTTGTAACAGTAGGAGTATAGGTTGCTATCCAAGCAACATAGCTAATTCTAGTCATACAGATTCTGGAAGGTGAAGCTATTTTTCAGGTTGGCCTCATCAATATTCAAATGGGCGAGTAAATCTCCTGTTAAAGCTGTGCCAGGGTCTTCCTCAGTTCATACTGTCAGGCTAAGAAGATGTTGAATTCCTATCTGGTTCACTTGGTGGAAGTGTGAACTGTGCTCTAGTGGCTGGGCTTGTGATTGGAACTACTATTCTCGGCTCTCTGCAAGTTTTGGTTCATGGTTAACATGAATAGAGCTCTGCCCCACTCACCTGGTGCATATGTCATACTCTGTTAAAAAAAACTGTGTGTGCTATCCTCCATTGCTAGCTAAAGTCTTCTTTCTAGCTCTATTGTCCACACTACTGTTCTGATTCTGATTTTTGTCTCTCGTTCTTGACTACTCCTTGTATCTGCAATTTTGTGCCTCAATTGCTATCTTTGTTGTGATCCGGATTGCTGACCTTCCTTTTGAGTTGTTTGCTTGTTAAGCTTGTTTCATGTTCACACTTTGGCATGTGGAGTCTTTGTTCTTGCACCATTTTGCAAAATGGGTTGCAACTAAATAATGTATTGATTTACATAGTTCCAACCAATTTTGGGACATAGTACTCAAGATCATCATTGACATTGGTTCCTGTCCTTACTGTTACTCAAAATCTAACTTAAGAACTAACTTATCAGTACGGCATCAATCAGAAGTAAGGGCACATACTGCCAGAAATGTGTTGACCAGTCTACACCTCTATTTGCCCTTTTGGATGTGACCACATTGTTTCAATAAAACCTACTGCACGTTCAATTGGAGCCTGGACTCTTTTACTACATTATTAATTATTGCAACAGAGCCAAGAAATTACGGATTTGCACCAAAAATAGTCCAAAATGCCCTCTCACACATTTATTAATGCTTTTAGACTTTTGTTGGAACTTTTCCGAATTGTGGCCTCGAGAAGGTGGTGTGGTCGCCATTAAAGGGGGCTTGGATGGTCGTAAAAAAAAGTAGAACTTGACAGTCTTATACTGGGACAGATTCGTTATTACAATGGAAAATGTGTTGCAGTACTAGTGTTGTAGAGCTCTGCACTGCCGGAGCCTATGACACATTAGTTCCCCCCCTTTTATATCGAATCCTTCTTAGCCCAACATATTAAGTTGGGAATGAGAATCAAAAATTCCTCATATACTGAGACATAGGCGTGTAACTTGAAGTGGAGGCGGTCACAAAAAGGCCCAGGACCATTTAGGGGGTCCAAAAGATGTCTATTACCCTTTAAAATATACAATAACGGTGGGGACTTAGTATAGATTTTGCACTGAAAGTCAACCGGCTACACTTCCCCTGACCCAATTACACAATTATTAGGTATTGCCAAGTTTAATTTACTGTGTTCACCATCTTAAGATGCAACTAAAAATAAGTTGACTCAAGAACTGCATTTTTACTGACGTTTTTTCGGTCAAGACCCGTCCATTACAGTTAAAATTCAAAATTAAGTAACTGGGACATGAAGCTTTAAGAGGACTTTCCTGAAATAATACATCCACAAGCCTCTTCTACGTCTTCATTTTTCTAAGAGGAATGTAGTTTTGCCACTAATATCAGGTATAAGTAATTATCAAAGTTATTAGAGCAAGCAAAGTCTTTATTATTTTGTATAATTTACTCTTGTCCCATTGGTACCTCGGCATGTGCAAACAAGAAATCATGTGGAACTAAACCAAATAGGGGATTACAGAGCTTCAAATGGAATGGAAGTGAAGGGCAGCCAAGTAGAGCACACCAAAAGTGACAGACTCAGTGAAATGTCTCTCATTAACCCCTTCAGTGCCCCAGCTCGGAGACGAGTTGTTCTTACCCCCACTTCTCCACCGGCGATGAGGCATTTTAAATGCTGATGATGGATGAGTATCATTCTCATCATAAAAAAAAAAAATCTTAAGAATAAAAGGAAGCCGGGATATATGGACAAAATAACCAGTGAACTTCATCCATTTGTTATGATTCATTGACAGGAGACAGAGTTTAATCTGATTGTGTGTACCAGCCAACCATTTTATGCATGGGGAAATTAAATCACAATAAGCTACTGGCAAACATTTCTCCAGGCTTTTCCAAGGACACCTCATTAAAAAAGACAATCCGTGCAGCCTCTTGTAAAAGATTTCTTCTTGCTCGGAATTCGCTCCGGTTGAAATAGATTATTCTTCCAATTTATATAAAATAATTGTGTATAAATATAATAAACTTAATATTTATTACCCAATTATCCATAGGAGACACATAAAGTCCTGGTGTTATAGCAGTGGATAGGAAGTGGTCACCTCATAGGAGCTCTAAAATTCACCCAATAATCATTCCTAGGAAATGGGGTATTTTTATACAGACGCCATCTTATATACAAAGTAGTGTGTTGTCTTCTAAGGTAATCTCTTCTAAGACAGTTTGACCTTAATGGGGCTATGGCTAGGGAATATTAATATTTAGAAGTGAATTCACTGTCCCTTTCCCTCTGTTTTTTATATAATTGACCAAGATGCCATGTATTTCCACTGCTTTTTAATGACGTTGAGGCTCAAGGTCACATAGGAGCATTAGAGTGGGAGAGTTATTGCAATTCGGGGGCTGGAATGCTGCTATACTAGAGAGATCCAGCCCTCTCAGTCATAGCAGGGTGTTCTGAGTTGCCTAAATGTGCATACAGGGTGACTAAGAGAACTGGTTTCATACTGCTGTACTGCAGAGATACAGTCCCTTCAGTCATAACAGTGTGTACTGAGCTGCAAGGAACATATTCAAGTCTGTATGCTCTGCTTGACAGCTGTAGTGACTGAGGGTGCTGGGTCTCTATAGTACAGCACATGATTCAATAACCTTCTGACTCTTGAGAGGGTAAACCATATGATCTGGTGTCAGAGCAAGATTGCACAGTGGTGAAAACTAACTGCTTTCTGTTATATACTTTTCCAGAGTTGTGCATGACTATCCAATGGAAGGAAAATGAGCAAGTAAAAGGAGAATTAAAAAAACTTCACTTAACATCTAACTAAAATAATACAATGACATGTTATTTATTGGAATGGTGATGGTCACAGCTCTATTTTCATGCTGACCACTGTCCAGCCATGTCATGATTCAAACTTCATTTTGTGTGAACTATTTAGAAATTAGAATGTCCTCATTGTTTACATTATTTTTCTGAAGTTTCTCTGGTTGAAGGCCATGTTGTGACTTACACAAAGCTAACACAAGGAAAATTAGTATAAACATCCTGTTTATATGATAACAAGGCCTCTGGAAGAAACGGTACATAGTACATCTACATTTTGGAAGAATGTCAAGTTGGCCCATAGCATTGGAGTATTTTTCCACCTTTTCACTCCCCTATGCAGATGACTTTCTGTGTTTTATATATGCAGCTGCATGGCAATAAAGATTGTGAGTCTGCATTTTCTAAGAGACTGGTGTGTCTTAGTGTGTGCTCATTTTTGGCTAAAAAGGGATCATTCAGAATCACTGTTAGGGTTGGTTACACAAAAGACAGGGGAAAGTGTGCCCTGAGCATGCTTCCTCCAAAGTTTCTAACTGAAATATATAATTTGTCATTCCCGATGTGTCTTCAAATTAATAAACATGCCTGAATGTCTTATCAAATGCATCCGTGTTATCAATAACTGCTCAATGACTTTGTAGATGTTATTTAAGACCAAGACTGTGACAAGCTACTTCTAAATGAGGTCACCCAAAGCAGAACCTTGGAATAAAGTTGCACTTATTCTGGAGCAAAATTATTCTGGAGACCTATCAACCTCTAGGTTACACAGTTACACAGTTAATACTTTTGGAAAAAAGAAATATGTCCATCAAGTTTAACCAAGGAAGAAAAGGGAAGGGATGTGAGGGAAACAATTCTATATTATTACACAACCATCAATGTCATTTTAATGTGAAAAGACACCTAGACCCTTCTTGCAGCTCCTGAGCTCAGCTATTCCACACATTCCCAGTTCTTACAGTAGAGAAGCCTTGTCTCCTAGGTTGCTCAAAGCTTGTTTTCTCCAGATGCTGACAGAACCCCAATCATTTTTGTGGCTCATTGTTGTACCCTCTTCAGCTCCAGGGCATCCTTTTTATGGACTGGTGTCCAGGACTGAACTTCATATTCCAGGTGAGAGTGATCCAATGCCTTGTATAGTGGCAATATTACATCCCTATCCCGAGAGTCTATACCTCATTGACCATACATGATAAGATCCTACTGACTACAGGCAGCTGATTGACATTGCATGCTGTTATTTAATCTTTAATCTAATGGTACACCCAGGTCCTTCTCAACAAGGGAATCTCCCAGATGAACTCCTCCAAGAACATTGGTATTAGAATGCATTAGCCATCCATTTTATTTTCCTTCTGCTTGACCTCTGGGGTCACAGCTCGGGCCTACCAGAGGATCCGCTGATTCCTGGGAACCATTGTCAAGTCTACTTAGATCATAATATATACAGCGATGATTCTTAGAGCCTAGAATACGTGGCACACATTAGTGTATACAGAGCGTCCTCTACCGTTATCTACTTATGGCATTCACATGTGCTAGATACTTCCAAAACCTGTCTGGTTATGTTTAAGGAATTACTATCTATACTGAAGGTATATACGCATCAAGACCGGCTAGTCACAATCTGCTGCAATAGAGGAAGTTTCCATTTTATGCCTATAAACAATCAAAAGGAATTCCATTCAGCTCATTCATCACAGACATATTCTGTGTAACATTGAAGCTTACTACTGCAATCATCCAGATATTGCCTCCGTGGACAGGTTATTGCAGTCCTTGTGGTGTGCTAACAACCTCTAGTGTGCATGATCAAAAAACTCCCTGCAGGAACTCAAAGCTCCGGATGGATTCAGGTGCTCAGTCGGACCGTGCACCAGATTTAACATGAAAAGTCCGACAGAATTGTGTCATAAGCCCTTTGTTAAAGGTGTACCAAAAAAAAGTGGTGCACTCTGTCGGAGCCGTGTAGAGGGCACTAGATTCATGAAGAGTGTGAGTCAGAAATCCTGAATCAGGCGCCCCCTGTACACTACACAGGCAAATTGCTTTTAGTGCAGTTTTCCCTGTTCTTAGTAAATGTGCCCCATTATCTGAAAATCAGAGCAGCGACCATGTCTGGTAACTCACAACCTCGTTGAAGGATTATCACATAAAAATATTAATAAAAGTGCTTGTCTATTAATTAATATTCAACACTCTGATTCTTACAGATTTCCCGGTGCAAGGAATGATTGATGCCGTGCTGCTCCCCATGTTCTCTCCCAGGTTCACAATGACTTTTGGTTCCATAAAAATATTGGTTTAGTTCCCGTTGTTATGTATTGTTTAAAATTCAGAGATTATGAGGTCAAACTCCCTAAGCCAATATTTTTGTAATGAAAAATGTAGCTGAGCACGACTCAGTAATTTAATCTATAAGTAAAGAGCTCCACACCACACTGATTTTCACAGACAGATCTTCAATAAATCTTGTTTTGAGAAAAATGATAGGAGGCCTATTCTCTGGGTTTGCTGCTAAACCCACCCCATAGATAACTATCGGTATAAGCCTTGTGAGCAAAAATTATCAATAAAGAAGCAGGCTTACTGATTCCTCAATACGAATATTACAAGACATACTACAACCTTCACAATTTTGCTTGGATTACCAAAGTCCAGCGGAGAGCAGCAACACGTGGTGACACCTCAACGGACCCAGCTTAGTGTTGGGGGCTCCAAATACCAACCTCCTGCATCTGGCTTGTGTGCCTCGTCAAAAGGTTCCCCTTTCCCTGCGGGCAGTAAGGATATGACACTTACTATACTGATCGCGGTTGCAGGGGATGCGGTCAAGATTGGTACATTGAGTGTCAGGACATCCTTACTGCCTGGAAGATGCAGATCACTCCCATGCAATATCAATTAATTGAATGAGGAAATCTGTAGTTGTCGGCAAAGTAGACTGAACCAGTCTCTATGTTGATTGGAAGAACCCAGAGGGTAAGATTCCACCACTATTTTAAAGACAGGATGTCAATGTTTCAGAAATCCCATTTGAGACCGAAATACATAGGGAAAATCTTCTATTCTGTTATACTTTTAAAAGTATAAATATAATTAATTCATATCATATATTAAGATGTGTGGGATTGACTCCAGATTTGGGGTTCTTGACTATCCTTGTGGTCTTGTGTTAGTGAGGGCAAATATAGAAACAATGTATGGGCAGACTGGCATTTCAGTTAGTAGAGTGGCACTTCAGGTATCTAGAACCCTCAGTAAGTTAGAGCAATCCTTCTTATCTCAATCCTTAGTATTGAACAAAAATCACGCAATAATCGACCTCCTCTTTCAGCAAGTTTCGATGATTTAAGAAAAAAGCATGAGGTTTCCTGAGAAAGGCAACAATTTTCAGGGGTTTCACTTTTATCATTTAGATTTAAAATGGTTCACCATTGTAAGTGTCATATCATCCTTACTGCCTGGTAATGCAGATAAAATGGTTGGTATAGGAAGGTTTAATGGGTAGGCCCAGATGGCTCCTCATATACCCAAATAGTTGTCTTGCTTGTGATGCATGAAGTCTCTTTTACATTTCAAGTTATAAAATCAGATCTTTGAGATCACCTTTAAGGAGTGTTCACCAGTCCTTCGGTTCTTCACTACTCACGTTACAATAGTATCTGGACATCCACCGGCTTCCAGCCCCGGGAGGACACTGAATCTGCAGGAGACCATGTATATAACTTGATCTAACACCTGAAGCAAGGTTCCTATTTTCTGATACTTTCTTTTGCTTTCAGACCTGGGTCTGTAACGAGCAGTGGGTTGTGAAACCACACTGTGCTATCCAACTGGTTTGACTTTGGGCCACAAACTGAGGGAGTTATCCCTGGACCTCTGAGGTATTCACCATATTACCTCTATACAGGGATCTGGACTTTGCTGCAGAGAGATTGCAAGGCCGCTACTTCTTGTGGTGGTAGCAGCTGGCCCAGCGAGCACAGAGACACCAGTACATGGTACCAAGGGATCAGACAGAGTGGGTAGTCAAAGTCAGTCTGAGTCAAGATAGGCAGGATACAAGCAGAATTGTAAACAGCTGAGGGTCGTGGCAGCCGGGGTCACAAACAGCAAGACAAGCAGATTCAGACACCATACAGCAAGTTAGACTTAACTAACAACCTTGCTCAAGCGCGGAGAGTAGGGCATGCTGGACTATGTGACAGGAGGTGCACACTGATAGGCTGGGACACACCATGTTCATTTAAGAAGGAGAGAGAGGCGTGGCCCTCACCTCTAAGGAGCTGGAGCATGGCCGGACAGGGCGGCTGAAGATAAGCCTGCAACGGGGAATACCACATGACAGCATTTATAAATAAATATATTTTGGGGGAGGTATAATTTTTCTGGGCTCAAGTCTTTATTTTTAAGATCTTTAAAGGGCATTAGATTTTCTCATCACTTTCAATTAAATGTTGTCTCCTTAAAACCCTGGTCTGCTGAATCTGAATGGAGCCGTTCGTTTTCTATCAAACTGTGGTGCTTGTAGGGTCATTAAATGCAAGTAAATCCAAAAATGTATGCCTTTAGCTTGAATAATCAAGAGTAAGCTAAGTATATTGTGAATGTGTGCATGGTTCACAAGCTGCCGCAAATAATTTCCCTTTGAGGAACAGACAAACTGTGTGAACTTAAATCAGCTAAATGGGGATCTTGTTAATTTCAGCTAAATCAAAACTTGTTAGCGCATCTCTGTTCTTCTTCTAGGCGATAATTCCCTTTTGATTGTGAAAGACTTTGCTCATCTTTCTAATCTGAACCTGTTGATTTTAAGATGAGCTGCTTCTATAATAAGTAGCTGCTGTAATATCAGATGTAAATCTGAGACCTTCTCCATGTCACATTAAGTGACACTAGAGCATCTGTACCTCCAGACAGATTAGATGAGATATTTTGTTCCATGGCTGCCCGTGGCTAGTGCCAGCGAGGAAGGAGATATCTGGAAGCAATTCAAGACATAAAACATAGGTGACATCTTTTACTTCTACCACAATAACATGTCTTTCATCGTCTTTATTTAACAGAAAAATTAAATATGTTTCATGTAAAATAATTGTGAAAAACTATCGTATAGAAATTGCCTATATCTATTACTTTTGTGAAAAAAAAAGTTCAATGGTATCAGAGTAGATCTTTTTTGAGAAGATGGTTAAAAAGCAATATGGCGGATATGACTGCGTCCGTATCGTAGTCACCAACAAATCTGCTTGGATACATAGTTATGAATTAGTTTGAGTTGTATCACTTTATAGTTGTTGGCTTGTAACAGTAGGAGTATAGGTTGCCATCCAAGCAACATAGCTAATTCTAGTCATACAGATTCTGGAAGGTGAAGCTATTTTTCAGGTTGGCCTCATCAATATTCAAATGGGCGAGTAAATCATCTGTTAAAGCTGTGCCAGGGTCTTCCTCAGTTCATACTGTCAGGCTAAGAAGGTGTTGAATTCCTATCTGGTTCACTTGGTGGAAGTCTGAACTGTGCTCTAGTGGCTGGGCTGGTGATTGGAACTACTATTCTCGGCTCTCTGCAAGTTTTGGTTCATGGTTAACATGAATAGAGCTCTGCCCCACTCACCTGGTGCATATGTCATACTCTGTTAAAAAAAAACTGTGTGTGCTATCCTCCATTGCTAGCTAAAGTCTTCTTTCTAGCTCTATTGTCCACACTACTGTTCTACTCTTCTGGTTTCTGATTTTTGTCTCTCGTTCTTGACTACTCCTTGTATCTGCAATTTTGTGCCTCAATTGCTATCTCTGTTGTGATCCGGATTGCTGACCTTCCTTTTGAGTTGTTTGCTTGTTAAGCTTGTTTCATGTTCACACTTTGGCATGTGGAGGGAGCGTCTTTGTTCTTGCACCATTTTGCATATATTACGCTGAGGCAATCAACAACGGCTGTTGGGGTGCTGGAATTTTAAGGTTTACTGTCCTGTCTATCGTTCCTTAGTCTAGTGTCCCTTTTCCACCTCCAGAGGGATGTGGGCTCGTTGCTATTAAGTATGAAGATGGATGGAGGAAGATGAGTATCATGCTGCAAAATAGGTTGCAACTAAATAATGTATTGATTTACATAGTTCCAACCAATTTTGGGACATAGTACTCAAAATCATCATTGACATTGGTTCCTGTCCTTACTGTTACTCAAAATCTAACTTAAGAACTAACTTATCAGTACGGCATCAATCAGAAGTAAGGGCACATACTGCCAGAAATGTGTTGACCAGTCTACACCTCTATTTGCCCTTTTGGATGTGACCACATTGTTTCAATAAAACCTACTGCACGTTCAATTGGAGCCTGGACTCTTTTACTACATTATTCATTATTGCAACAGAGCCAAGAAATTACGGATTTGCACCAAAAATAGTCCAAAATGCCCTCTCACACATTTATTAAGGCTTTTAGACTTTTGTTGGAACTTTTCCGAATTGTGGCCTCGAGAAGGTGGTGTGGTCGCCATTAAAGGGGGCTTGGATGGTCGTAAAAAAAAAGTAGAACTTGACAGTCTTATACTGGGACAGATTTGTTATTACAATGGAAAATGTGTTGCAGTACTAGTGTTGTAGAGCTCTGCACTGCCGGAGCCTATGACACATTATTTCCCCCCTTTTATATTGAATCCTTCTTAGCCCAACATATTAAGTTGGGAATGAGAATCAAAAATTCCTCATATACTGAGACATAGGCGTGTAACTTGAAGTGGAGGCGGTCACAAAAAGGCCCAGGACCATTTGGGGGGTCCAAAAGATGTCTATTACCTTTAAAATATACAATAACGGTGGGGACTTAGTATAGATTTTGCACTGAAAGTCAACCGGCTACACTTCCCCTGACCCAATTACACAATTATTAGGTATTGCCAAGTTTAATTTACTGTGTTCACCATCTTAAGATGCAACTAAAAATAAGTTGACTCAAGAACTGCATTTTTACTGACGTTTTTTCGGTCAAGACCCGTCCATTACAGTTAAAATTCAAAATTAAGTAACTGGGACATGAAGCTTTAAGAGGACTTTCCTGAAATAATACATCCACAAGCCTCTTCCACGTCTTCATTTTTCTAAGAGGAATGTAGTTTTGCCACTAATATCAGGTATAAGTAATTATCAAAGTTATTAGAGCAAGCAAAGTCTTTATTATTTTGTATAATTTACTCTTGTCCCATTGGTACCTCGGCATGTGCAAACAAGAAATCATGTGGAACTAAACCAAATAGGGGATTACAGAGCTTCAAATGGAATGGAAGTGAAGGGCAGCCAAGTAGAGCACACCAAAAGTGACAGACTCAGTGAAATGTCTCTCATTAACCCCTTCAGTGCCCCAGCTCGGAGACGAGTTGTTCTTACCCCCACTTCTCCACCGGCGATGAGGCATTTTAAATGCTGATGATGGATGAGTATCATTCTCATCATAAAAAAAAAAAATCTTAAGAATAAAAGGAAGCCGGGATATATGGACAAAATAACCAGTGAACTTCATCCATTTGTTATGATTCATTGACAGGAGACAGAGTTTAATCTGATTGTGTGTACCAGCCAACCATTTTATGCATGGGGAAATTAAATCACAATAAGCTACTGGCAAACATTTCTCCAGGCTTTTCCAAGGACACCTCATTAAAAAAGACAATCCGTGCAGCCTCTTGTAAAAGATTTCTTCTTGCTCGGAATTCGCTCCGGTTGAAATAGATTATTCTTCCAATTTATATAAAATAATTGTGTATAAATATAATAAACTTAATATTTATTACCCAATTATCCATAGGAGACACATAAAGTCCTGGTGTTATAGCAGTGGATAGGAAGTGGTCACCTCATAGGAGCTCTAAAATTCACCCAATAATCATTCCTAGGAAGTGGGGTATTTTTATACAGACGCCATCTTATATACAAAGTAGTGTGTTGTCTTCTAAGGTAATCTCTTCTAAGACAGTTTGACCTTAATGGGGCTATGGCTAGGGAATATTAATATTTAGAAGTGAATTCACTGTCCCTTTCCCTCTGTTTTTTATATAATTGACCAAGATGCCATGTATTTCCACTGCTTTTTAATGACGTTGAGGCTCAAGGTCACATAGGAGCATTAGAGTGGGAGAGTTATTGTAATTCGGGGGCTGGAATGTTGCTATACTAGAGAGATCCAGCCCTCTCAGTCATAGCAGGGTGTTCTGAGTTGCCTAAATGTGCATACAGGGTGACTAAGAGAACTGGTTTCATACTGCTGTACTGCAGAGATACAGTCCCTTCAGTCATAACAGTGTGTACTGAGCTGCAAGGAACATATTCAAGTCTGTATGCTCTGCTTGACAGCTGTAGTGACTGAGGGTGCTGGGTCTCTATAGTACAGCACATGATTCAATAACCTTCTGACTTTTGAGAGGGTAAACCATATGATCTGGTGTCAGAGCAAGATTGCACAGTGGTGAAAACTAACTGCCTTCTGTTATATACTTTTCCAGAGTTGTGCATGACTATCCAATGGAAGGAAAATGAGCAAGTAAAAGGAGAATTAAAAAAGCTTCACTTAACACCTAACTAAAATAATACAATGACATGTTATTTATTGGAATGGTGATGGTCACAGCTCTATTTTCATGCTGACCACTGTCCAGCCATGTCATGATTCAAACTTCATTTTGTGTGAACTATTTAGAAATTAGAATGTCCTCATTGTTTACATTATCTTTCTGAAGCTTCTCTGGTTGAAGGCCATGTTGTGACTTACACAAAGCTAACACAAGGAAAATTAGTATAAACATCCTGTTTATATGATAACAAGGCCTCTGGAAGAAACGGTACATAGTACATCTACATTTTGGAAGAATGTCAAGTTGGCCCATAGCATTGGAGTATTTTTCCACCTTTTCACTCCCCTATGCAGATGACTTTCTGTGTTTTATATATGCAGCTGCACGGTAATAAAGATTGTGAGTCTGCATTTTCTAAGAGACTGGTGTGTCTTAGTGTGTGCTCATTTTTGGCTAAAAAGGGATCATTCAGAATCACCTTACAAAATCAGAAGGGTTGTTAGAGCCCTGCATAAAATCCTTAACAATTTGAAAATCTACAAGATACAAGCTGGAAATTAAAATATCATATTAGAATAATATGGCTGGTGTAGTGTCCAATTAATTGGTATGATATAACCCATATATTCTTATGTATGTATTTCTGTAATTAATATTTGATAGTTTAAACTTTTAGTGATTAGGTCGCCCTGTTGTGCCATATTTAAACTTTGGGTTAACTGATTATATGGTTTGCAACATACACCATTTAAATTTGTTTGTCTTTCTTCACCGATGGCTACGTTTTAATTATGCTTTGTAAATTTAATAAAGATTTGTAGTTATGCTATATTTTTTAGTGTAATTCTTTTTGGCTTAAAAAACTTTTGGTTATTGAGAATTGTTTAGCTGGGGGTAAATTCGTTTATTTTGCCCATATCACCCTGCTACACATTTTTGGAAATTTAAGTCCTTGGTAACCCAAATCCCTAGTTGGCATAAATTACACATCCATAGGTCATTAATATTTTGTATATGCATCTGAAAAAACTGAATCAGCTAGGAACAATTCTAAACCTTGTAGCTAAGTGGCACAAACCACTTGTGAACAATCATCAACTTGCTTCCCAGGATCCACCCCTTAAAAAAGCCAATATCTAATTTTAGAGAGTCTCGCCAACTATTTCTCTATTTGGTGTAATTTTTTTTTTGTTGCCAAGAACCAGCCGCCATTACAAAGAGTGCATCCTACCTCTTCCAACCTCTAACCCCATCATGTACAAAGAGCTTTACCCCTACTTACCCCTATACCCTTATCATCTTCCAATATGCCATCCACCCCCCAAAATTCAACCAACCCCATTTTCTGAACCCTTGCAGCCCTCCCTGTCATGGACGCCTGCTGCGTGCTTCGTGCTCACATTAGGGAAAACCCAAGACTTTTTTTGTAAGTTGAAAGCTCAGTATCATGTATGTAGATTGAGATGATCAACCAGTTCTAGGACAACAAAATAACTTTTAGATCCTAAAATAAAGTTACAAATATCTGGGGCAACACCCAACTATGATAATAGAGGTCTTTGTCCCCTGTTCTAGTGGGGTGGTACATGTTGAGCTTATGCATTAAGATCAGTACAAGATAAGCATGAGAAAACATATTCAATTTTATGTGTGGCACCATGAACTTACCTACATTGTATAGCATTTGCTACAGCGGGGTATCCTGTGCAGACTAAGGTCAAACAATATACAGTATGTCTACATGTGTATGTTTACATATTTGTCTACTTATGGTGTCAGTGTCTTTTACTAAAACTCAGTCCCATGGAGTGCTGATATTTTCACCTGACCCTCTGATCCACTTCTGACCTGATTTTGTGTGACCTCTCTTCTTGTTACCACCTTCCCAGCAGTTGACCTCTAGCCTGTAGTGGACACGTCCTTGTAACCCCTTTCTAGTGTGATCTCACGTTACGCATTGTTTTACACATTGTGAACAATTTTCTGTGTTTTTTAAGCTACTACGTCTCTTGAAACTCAGATGGATGTCAGTGACCATGGAAAACACTTCGCAGTTATAACATGGATCGTGCCGGTCATGCACTGTAAACCCAACCCAACCAACCCCCACCAGGATTTTGTTTTTTCAATAGTAACATTAAGGGCAAAAACTTGGCATGTACCAAATTTTGTATCTCCAGCTGCATCGGCATCTGCATAGAGAATGGCTTCCTTTCAATCATAATTGTGCAACAAAGAACAAGAGAATTGGCTATAAACCCTCATACATCTCTTATTTTCTAGTGAGAGGACATGGTGCGTTACATACAAATCTGATGTCATTTGCACCAAAAATAAATATGCCTTGCGCCACATTTATTAAGTGTTTTGGATAGTTTTTAGATGTTCGGGCAACTCGTGACCAATGGGGTGTGGCTTTAAACCATATAATTCATTATTCAGTCTTAGACACTGATATAGAAGCAATTTCCGGCATACAACTAGGAATTGGAAACTATGCCACCTGCACGCTAAATGGGGATGCGGCCATGGACTGGATCTCGAAACCTGCACATTGCCTACCCCAAGCTGGACCTGGTGTAGAAGCGCTCCACTAGCTCAGCACAGCTGCCCATCCATATTTATCAGGAGGACAGAGCCTCCTGATAGACCTGGCGGTTTTCAGGAGCAGGGGCACTGTATGATAACTCTGCCCCATAGGGTTCTATGAAGTTTGAGTGCCTCCAAGGTTGAGTGCAGGCCTATACTCCATGCTCACTTTTGGGAAACCCAAGACTTCAGTATGGCTAGAGCCCCTGAAATGTCAAATCAGCTGCTAAATCTATAGTGAGATTTTTTTGTAAGTTTAAAGCTCTTTGATCTGCCAGTGATATTAGATT
>WNYA01003543.1:0-24514 GCA_019512145.1 Engystomops pustulosus
ACTGCAAGATGTCAGTGAATGGTAAAGTTGTCACAGGACTGGTTGACTGTACGGGATTCCTGAAAAGGTCCAGATCAGGGATTCTGGAGGTCGTCAGATCCTTCTACTCGCACCTCTTGTGCAGGAAGGATCTAGATCGGGATGTGATGTCGGCTTTCCTGGCTGAAACTATCCCTGAGCCAGGAGTAGACCCCTCTCTTGATGTTTTGACAGAGATGATCAGCGTAAAATCCTCCCAGTGGATGAGGTGGTTAGGAACATTCTGGGTGACCTGGGGAAGGTGCGCTCTCTGGAGTATGAGAGGCTGGGCACGGGGAGGGCCTCTTTCCTTAGTGTCCCTTAGTCTGTCCTCTCCCCTCCTGGTGAAGGTGCGCTCTCTGGAGTATGAGAGGCTGGGCACGGGGAGGACCTCTCTCCTTAGTGTCCCTTAGTCTGTCCTCTCCCTCCTGGTGAAGGTGCGCTCTCTGGAGTATGAGAGGCTGGGCACAGGGAGGGCCTCTCTCCTTCGGAGGGGGTTCTCCTTTAGTGTCCCTTAGTCTGTCATCTCCTCTCCTGGTGTTGGGCTGATGCTGCACTGTAGATTTTTGTTCTGTTTTGAGGATCCGGTAGATGTGGGGCTTGGAGGCGCCGAACTTGGGCTTTGTGGGAATAATGATAATTTGTGTAGTTATTGTGTTAATATTGTTATTATTATTATTAATATTATATTGTTTATGTGATAGTTATGTGATAGCAGGGGGGGGTGTTAGGTGGGTTGGGGGGTGAGTATGTGGGTCATTATGGACTATGGACATTGAGCACTGAGACTTGGGACTTTTTAGGTGTCGGCTAGACCAGAGATTATTTCTGTTGTTTGTGGTGATTTATGTTACGTTTTCTACTTTTCTATAAAATATTAGAGTTACAGGAGAAGGAAGTGGTCAGCCTGTAGATGTGGTTCTGATGTGTTAATCGGTTCAAGCCCCTGCAACAGTTTTCTCTCTGACTTTGCAGTACAAACTGCTTGCACATGTATTTATAAAGTGTCGGCACACATTTGTGTTGCAGTTGCACTATACCCAACGCGAGGGGCATAACTAGGAGAAGCAGGGCCCCATCGCAGACTTATGAATGGGGCCCCCATCCCGCTCAAAAATTTACATATTATACTCAAATACATACACATTCATGTACCTATATATATATATATATATATATACAGTCATGTATACACACATTTATACATTCTTAAACACACACACATATAGAGCATGTATACATCACATATACACACATACAGATGTACAGCATATATACACACCATACACCATATATACATCACAGATACACACACATATAGCATATAGCACATATATGTTATAAGCATATTATACTGTACAATGTGCATCATAATATGTATATGCAACACCCCTGCCGAAGCAAAGAGTTAATAGGTGTTGCAAACTTATCCCTTACCATGTCAGGAGCTGTCTGGTGAGACTGATCACCTCACTAGGAGGTCTTTAGCATGGGAAACTTGGTAAATGCAGCTGTAAGTCTCTGTCTGGGAGGCTAGGAGTTTCAATAATGACAGGTTACAGAAGCCCATCACACCTGCAGTGCACATCTGCCTTTCTGCTTTCTCTAAGAATTTGCATTAGAATATAATTGTATGTTATAACTTACCTTGCACAATGACATAATCCTCTGTGTAGTCCCAGAGGTTGGGCTTTCATTTGGATGCATTTAAAAAAAAAATGTGACTTGCCTGTGCTTCAAACTCCTCAGATCTCAGCCCCCGCCTTTGTGCACCTGTATAGCTCCTGCCTCCCCACTAATGTCAGCTCACCAGGCTGTGAAGGAGCAGGAGAAAGGAGTCTTACAGGAGCAGGTGGGGGCTGAGAGCTGAGCAGGCTTATAGAGCTGTCTGAAAGTCTGAATATTTCTAGTTGCCCATGGCAACCAATCGCAGCTCCGCTTTCATTTTACCAGTGCTCATGAATATTTTAAAGGGGAGCTGTGATTTGTTGCCATGGGCAACTAGAAATATTCTGACTTTTAGACAGCTTGATAAATCTGCCCCATTGTTTTTTGAAATAGATCCAAACCAAAGTCCAACCCCTGGGACTTCACAGAGGATTCTGCCAGGATGCAAGGTAAATTATAACACACAATTATATTGTAATTCAAATGCTTAGAGAAAGCAGAAAGGCTTATGGTGAGACCGCGACTTCTCCCTCTGGATGAGGAATCGGAGTTTCTTGAGGCCTTCAAGACGGTAATGGTTGTGGCAGCATAACTGATCCATCCTGAATACCTACCTCAGGTCAGTGAAGGAACAAGGTTCCCTACCCAACGGGTAGCCCACATCAGTGCCCAGTCCATGGTGACCGTGACAGTGGGTCCCATTGCCATCCACGAGCCAAGTATGCACCAACCGGACCATGGTCCGGTCACCTCCCCAACAGCCAGTATTGCCGGATCCCAGGGGTCCTCCATGGCTGAGGAAGTGCCGGCAGACGATCCACCCCCAGGTTCTCTGGTGAGAGGTTCCCGACTACTTGCCCCTTCTGAGTCCGGAGATGTCCCAGCTCCTGGCGAGCTGGAAGCTGCCGATCTTTATTTTCATGGAATCCCTCCACGGCCACAACTATTGAGGATTCCCTGGCTGATGCTTTTACCAATGCGGAGGCCAGCGGAAAAAATGTTGTCGTCATTGTTGATTTCGTTTATGTTTATTTTATATATATATTGCTTATATGGTTTATTTGTGTTGCATTTTCCTGGCATTGACGCGGCAGGGTCAGTTTTAGTTTCTGTTTGATCCCTGTGAGGGCCGTTTTCTGTTCTTAGTTATTGGTATTGTTTCTGTTGACTTTGATGATTTATGTTTAAGTTTTATACTTTCATATAAAATAAAAGAGTTACAGGAGAAGAAGAGGCCATCACCACTGGTTCTTCTCTTTATGGGAGTACGGATGAGGACAATAGGAGGCGGCTAAATGAAAAATATAAGAAGGGTGCCAAAAAGAAAAAACGCAAAACTGGAAAAGCTGCAGCCGCTTCAAAGGAAGGCCAAACCACCTCCCCTTTGATTGTTCTCTCAAACCCTTTCCAAGCCCTCAAGGATATCTCCTCTTCGGAAGAGGAGGTAGGGGGTAAAGATACGGAGTCAGCGGTGGCAGGTCCTGTGGGGGGCGTCGAGTCTCCCTCCTCGGAGGATGAAAGGTCCTCGAGGGGGAAATGGCCAGAGTCTGCTGATGGGGACGATGAGTCTGAAGGTGGGGTGCCCAAGGGGGCAATGGATATGTCTGTCTCCCTAAAGCGTAGAGGTTGCTCCTCGTCAGACGGTGGTAAGGAGGGGGGTGGGAAAAAGAAAGCCGTCTAACGCAATCACTCTTGATGGCGGCACCCACTCCGTTGACGCTGGCGTCCATTAATGTCGCCAGCATTAAGTCTGTTGCGGCTAGATTTGCGGCCTTTGATTTTCTCGGCTGCGTTGAAGCCGACTTTTTATTTTTGCGGGAGACCAGGCTGCCAGATTTGGCGGCCGTGTATAAAGCTAAGAGGGAATGGAGACACGGGCCTTCCTATTGGTCTCTTGCGGCCGAGCCTGTATTAGCGGTGAGTGGCGTGTACTTTTTACACACCGGTAATGCCGACAAGTAATTGAGTTAGAAATGGGGAGGTGCCTGATCCTGGATGTCCTCGTGAAGGACAAGAACTTCGCCTAATTAACATCTATGGTCCCCAGTCTTGCTGGAATAGAAAGTGTCTCTTTATGAGGATCAAGCCCAACCTTTTTACAAGTCGGCAGGTGGTCTTTGGAGGAGACTTTAATGCTGTCACAAGGTCCAGATAGGGAGGTTCCATAGACACGCTGACTTATGATAGCGTCGCTCTTAATAGCATAGCTAGTGAGGCTCGCCTGGTGGATGTCCATCCGGCACACCCAGGCCACTCGGGGTTCACCTATATAGGGGTAGCTGTAGGTCTAGATAGACAGGTTTTTATTAAAGGAGGAAGCCATTTCTTCAGCAGTGTCCGTTGTTGAGGTGGAGTTCTCCGATCACTGTCTAATTTTGTTTTCTCTGAATGTTACAGACCCCCGGATGGGAAGAGGCTACTGGAACTCAATTCGTTTCCTGGAGGAAGCAGAGATAAGACAATCCTTTGAGGACTTTCTTCAGAGCCAGTACCATTGCTGGGCCTTGTGTACGTAAGTCGAGTGGTGGGAGATGCTCATGAAAAGGGTGGCGAGATTCTTCCGCCAGCTCTCGAGCCTCAGGAGCCTGGACAGGTACCGCCTGTATCAGGGCCTGAGGAGGAAACTCGAGCATCTGTCTCGACTGGAGGTAGTCGTGAGGACATCTCCAGAGTGAAATCCTTGCTTAAGAGGTGTCAGTACGATAGACAGCTTTGTTTTTGAGAGGGATTACGGGAAATACCGCTCGCCCGACCCTTACAGAAACTGCAGATGTCAGTGAAGTAAAGTTGTCACAGGGACGGGTTGACTGTACGGGATTCCTGAAAAGGTCCAGATCAGGGATTCTGGAGGTCGTCAGATCCTTCTACTCGCACCTCTTGTGCAGGAAGGATCTAGATCGGGATGTGATGTCGGCTTTCCTGGCTGAAACTTCCCTGAGCCAGGAGTAGACCCCTCTCTTGATTGTTTTGACAGAGATGATCAGCGTAAAATCCTCCCAGTGGACTGAGGTGGTTAGGAACATTCTGGGTGACTGGGGAAGGTGCGTCTCTCTGGAGTATGAGGCTGGGCACGGGGAGGCCTCTTTCCTTAGTGTCCCTTAGTCCTTCCTCTCCCCTCCTGGGAAGGTGCGCTCTCTGGAGTTGAGAGGCGGGCTACGGGGGAGGGCCTCTTTCCTTAGGTCCCTTAGTCTGTCCTCCCCTCCTGGTGAAGGTGTGCGCTCTCTGGAGTATGAGAGGCTGGGCACGGGGAGGACCTCTCTCCTTAGTGCCTAGTCGTCCTCTCCGCTCTGGTGAAGGTGCGTCAGCTTCTGGAGTATGAGAGGTGGGCACGGGAGGCCTCTTTCCTTAGTGTCCTTAGTCTGTCCTCTCGCCTCCTGGTGAAGGTGCGCTCTCTGGAGTATGAGGGGTGGCAATGGAGGGCCTCTTCCTTAGTGTCCCTTATCTGTCCTCTCCCTCCTGGTGGAAGTGCGCTCTCTGGAGTATGAGAGGCTGGGCACGGGGAGGACCTCTCCTTAGTGTCCCTAGTCGGTCCTCTCCTCCTGGGGAAGGTGC
Source organism: Engystomops pustulosus (assembly GCA_019512145.1). Lineage (NCBI taxonomy): Eukaryota > Metazoa > Chordata > Amphibia > Anura > Leptodactylidae > Engystomops > Engystomops pustulosus. Next base: position 5,239 of record WNYA01003543.1, read on the forward strand.
GCTCTCTGGAGTATGAGAGCTGGGCACGGGGAGAACCTCTCTCCTAGTGTCCCTTAGTCTGTCCTCTCCCTCCTGGTGAAGGTGCGCTTCTGAGTATGAGAGGCTGGGCACGGGGAGGACCTCTCCTTTAGTGTCCCTTAGTCTGTCTCTCCTCTGGTGAAGGTGCGCTCTCTGGATGTATGATGGCTGGGCACGGGAGGGCACTCTTCCTTAGTGTCCCTTAGTCTGTCCTCTCCTCCTGGTGAAGGTGCGCTCTGCGGAGATGAGAGAGCTGGCACGGGGAGGGCCTCTTTCTTAGTGTCCCTAGTCTGTCCTTTCCCTCCTTTGAAGGTGCGTTCTCTGGAGTATGAGAGGTGGCACGGGGAGGACCTCTCCTTAGTGTCCCTTAGTCTGTCCTTTCCCCCTGGTGAAGGTGCGCTCTCTGGAGTATGAGGGGCTGGGCACGGGGAGGACCTCTCTCCTTAGTGTCCCTTAGTCTGTCCTCTCCCCCTGGTGAAGGTGCGCTCTCTGGAGTATGAGAGGCTGGGCACGGGGAGGACCTCTCTCCTTCGAGGGGGTTTCTCCTTTGTGTCCCTTATCTTCATCTCCTCTCCTGGTGTGGGCTGATGCTCACTGTAGATTTTGTTCTGTTTGAGGATCCGGTATGTTGGGGCTTGGAGGCGCCGAACTTGGGCTTTGTGGGAATAATGAAATTGTGTGTAGTTATTGTGTTATATTGTATTATTTATTATTATTCTATGTTTTGTGATAGTTATGTGATAGCAGGGGGGGGTGTTGGTGGGTTGGGGGGTGAGTATGTGGGTCATATGGACTATGGACTTGAGCACGAGACTTGGGATTTAGTGTGTCGGCGAGACGAGTTATTTCTGTTTGTGGTGATTTATGTTACGTTTCTACTTTCTATAAAATTTAGAGTTACAGGAGAAGGAAGTGGTCAGCCTGTAGATGTGGTTCTGATTGTTAATGGTCGGTTCAAGCCCCTGCAACAGTTTTCTCTCTGACTTTGCAGTACAAAACTGCTTTCCATGTATTATAAAGTGTCGGCACACATTTGTGTTGCAGTTGCACTATACCCCCCGCGAGGGCATAACTAGGAGAAGCAGGGCCCCATCGCAGACTTATGAATGGGGCCCCATCCCGCTCAAAAATTTACTATTATACTCAAATACTACACATTCACTGTACATATATAGATATAGTATATATATATATATAACACTCATGTAGATACACACATGTTATACATTCTTACACACACACATATAGAGCATGTATACATACACATATACACACATACAGATGTACAGCATATATACACACCCATACACCATACATCCAATACACACACATATAGCATATAGCACATATATGTTATAAGCATATTATCTGTACAATGTGCATCATAATGTATATCAACACCCCTGCCGAAGCAAAGAGTTAAATAGGTGTTGCAAACTTATCCCTTACCATGTCGGAGCTGTCTGGTGAGACTGATCACCTCACAGAGGTCTTTAGCATGGAAACTTGGTAAATGCGCTGTAAGTCTCTGTCTGGGAGGCTAGAGTTCAATAATGAACAGGTTACAGAAGCCCATCACACCTGCAGTGCACATCTGCCTTTCTGCTTTCTCTAAAATTTGCATTAGATATAATTGTATTTAACTTACCTTCACAATGCATAACCCTGTGTAGTCCCAGAGGTTGGCTTTCATTTGGATGCATTTAAAAAAAAAATGTGACTTGCCTGTGCTTCAAACCTCCTCAGATCTCAGCCCCGCCTTTGTGCACCTGTATAGCTCCTGCCTCCCCACTAATGTCAGCTCACCAGGCTGTGAAGGACGGCAGGAAAGGAGTCTTACAGGAGCAGGTGGGGCTGAGAAGCTGAGCAGGCTATAGAGCTGTCTGAAAGTCGAATATTCTAGTTGCCATGGCAACCAATCGCAGCTCCGCTTTCATTACCAGTGCTTCATGAATATTTTAAAGGAGCTGTGATTGTTGCCATGGGCAACTAGAAATATTCTGACTTTAGACAGCTTGATAAATCTGCCCCTTTGTTTTTGAAATAGATCCAAACCAAGTCCAACCCCTGGGACTTCACAGAGATTCTGCCAGGATGCAAGGTAAATTATAACACACAATTATATTGTAATTCAAATGCTTAGAGAAAGCAGAAAGGCTTATGGTGGAACCGCGACTTCTCCCTCTGGATGAGGAATCGGAGTTTCTTGAGCCTTCAAGACGGTAATGGTTGTGGCAGCATAACTGATCCATCCTGAATACCTACCTCAGGTCAGTGAAGGAACAAGGTTCCCTACCCAACGGGTAGCCCACATCAGTGCCCAGTCCATGGGACCGTGACAGTGGTCCCATTGCCATCCAGAGCCAAGTATGCACCAACCGGACCATGGTCGGTCACCTCCCAACAGCCAATTGCCGGATCCCAGGGTCCCCTGTGCTGAGGAAGTGCCGGCAGACGATCCACCCCCAGGTTCTCGGGTGAGAGGTTCCCGACTACTTGCCCCTTTGAGTCCGGAGATGTCCCAGCTCCTGGCGAGCTGGAAGCTGCCGATCTTTATTTTCATGGAATCCCTCCACGGCCACAACTATTGCGGATTCACCTGGCTGATGCTTTACAATGCGGAGGCCAGCTGTCCTTCTCCGGAGAATGTGGATGTGCCTGCAGTTCCAGTTTCCACCACCGGGTGTCCTAGCCGCTTCTGTGCTTACCCCCAGCGGATGCAGTTTCAAGAGGGAACCTGCTGCTTCTACCCAAGTGGAATGACTCCTTAAGGGTCGCAACCCTTAAACCAGGTACTCTGGTTACGTTTTAATATGACAATGCAATTTATTTTCTCCAGTTGGTCTAAGACCATAATCCCTTATTGTCTGCCCAGTCTTGCCTGGGAGGCTAGGAGTTAAATGCAGTATCCAATTATATGCTTTGTTATTGCTGTAGGAAAGGAGGAAGCTGGTTGGACAAGGGAGGAAATAAAGCCCCTTGTGGTGGGAAAGTTGCAGGTCTTTGACCAGGAGGTTTCTAAGTGGAAGGTTCCGGGTCAGTTTGTCAGAAGAGAGGCCTGACACCTTGTCCAGTAGGAGACTTGATGCAGAACAGTGGTCCACATCAGGTTTACGCTACCACCAGCGTGAAGCTATTTACAACCTGCAGGGACACGAACTTTACCAGCTACCTCCATCCAATAAGAACGTAAGGGTATAGTGCAGACATCCCCCACCGGTGCCTAGCCTTTTCTTGGGGCCTGGAGTCAGCCGGGGCCGCAGTACCTGAGTGGCTGGCGGTGCGGGTTGCGGCCTAGGCACGCTAGTGGGTCACGGTGCTTGGTATGGGACCGGAGGGCTGTCCTACAGCCTGGCAGCTCTCCAGCAGGGTGGTGTTGGCAAGAAATGATGAGGGAGAGGCTGCTATAGCGGTTTTCCCTGGGAGGGCAACCCTTTGGGGTCTAGAGTATGAGTCTCTGTGTGGTGGACAGGGTGCCTCTGTGATGGTGACAGCCGTAGTAGCGGGACCAGACAGAGGCAAACGTTGAACAAAAACAACTTACAGTTCTTTATTGGAACCGACAGGAACAGTAGCACAGCCTTAACAGGATGGTGGAGTGTGGAGATGTAGTTGGAGGGAGCACAGGATGTAGATCATCAGCCGGATGCAATAGGGCAGGCATGGGGAGGTGCAGGTGTGTCCTGGAGATGGCTTCAGCTTTCTCTGGATTGCTTCAGATATCACTCTTGAAGGTAGGATGATACCCCTTTCCTCACTCACTAACTCACTATTAGCTCTACTCTCAGGCAGGGAGCTGGCTCACTGTCTTGGTCTGGTGTGCTGTCTGCACAGACTCCTTGAGTCTCTAATCTGGAGAGTGAACTCTCTCTACACCTGCACTTCTTCTGGAGAAGAACGACTTCTAGAAGTTTCCTGAACAGGTCTTGTTACTCCCACTTGTCAGGTGGTGGCTACTCTCCTCAATTACATCTCAGCTCACAGTAAAACATGTGATTGGCTGACACATATGACATCACACAAAACACCTAGAACCTGCCTGTAGGCAGGAGTTACCACTGCAGTGTTCCCTGTGTTATCTAGGGACTATGTAGTGACATGTTGTGGGGCCGATCAGACCCACACAGGCTGCAAGCTACATAGTGGGACGTATTCGCAAACACAGCTCTGCCGCATCGGCGAGGGTGTTGCATATATCAACAATGTGCCTCTGAGTGATCCTGGATGTGGCTGTACACACCAGGGCACCCCATCCTTTATCCCCAGGGATCCCTATCTGTACACTGGGGTTGCCCAGGGAGAAACAACTCTGTCAGCCGCCTCTCCCTTTTCTTGCACTCGCCACCTGCAGGAGAGTGCCAGACGTGGAAGAGGCCTTGCTCCTGATACCAAGCCCTGATCATCGCCGTGCACGGGATGCATTGATCAGCCTCTCGGTATTCAGGACCCCGACTTCCTCCAGCCACAGGAGAGGGTCAGGCCCTTGTGGGGGACTATATAAAGCATCTGCACAAGTTTTGTCTGACTTTGCACTGAAAAGAACCTGCAACCTGCTCCAAGGATATCTGCAGTATAAAGATTTGCAAGGGACATTGTCCTGGGGGGGCCATTACACAAACATAACAGGAATAAGTGACATACGCTGGTCACATGACATTAAGTGCCCAATGATGGGACAGAATCTCCCTCAATGTTCTCCATGAGACCTGTTAATCAAGCAGTCGGGGCAATTAAAATGTAATTTGCGGACTCGGTAGTGTGGATTGGACGCATCAGGAGAGTTTCATACCAGGTTTAAACTCTTTTTCTCACCTTGAGACCTGGGGAGGAAGCATTCAGGGATAAAGGAAATGCTCTCATAGGTTTTAAGAAGTATTTATTTTAGGTGGGTGTTTCCATGACAGGTTCTGTGGAAAAGGGCATTTGTGAAAAGATAAAATCTCTACTGTTCCTGAATCTTCAGTCTCCCCTCTCTGTAATACAGACAGTCACATGCCTCTGGCATCCAGCCTTCAAGGGATACAGCAAATCACAGCCATTCACAGGCGACACGGATCACAGCAACACAGCATTCACAGCGATCACACAATCACAGCCATTCACAGGCGATCACAACTAATCACAGCCACGCCGTGTTTTCCCGAGTCCTGGTTGACCAGTGGTAATTAGTGTGATTTTTGTGTGTGATCACCTCATTTAAATTATGTTTAAAGGAAACCTACCACTTGAAGTGGCAGGTTAATAATAATAATCTTTATTTATATAGCGCCATCAAATTCCGTAGCGCTTTACAAATCATAAGATGGAAATACCGAGCACCAGATCAGGGTGAGCTCAGGGTGAGCTGGTGCCGGAGCTTATTTTTGTTAGGTGTTTAAACCGCGTATCGTGGTTTAACACTTTTTAAACTTTATGCCTGCGCAGGGAGGTAGGCTGAGTACATGCAGCACTGCGACGCTACCCGGCTACCATAGGAAGTGGAATGAAGAAGAGCCGCGCATGGTAAGCGTCGAGCGCGTACCTCCTGCGCCGGCTATAAAGTTTAAAAAGTGTTTTAAACCACGTACCGCGGTTTAAAACACTAACAAAAATAAGTCTGGCACCAGACCCTGACCTACACTTATATCCCCTGGATCACCCTGAGCTCACCCTGATTCACCCTGATCTCACCCTTATCTCACCCTGAGCTCACCCTGATCTGGTGCTCGGTATTTCCATCTGAAAACCTGCCACTTCAAGTGGGTAGGTTTCCTTTAACAAATTTTCGAGTTTAACCTTGATGTATTTTTTGTATTTTTGTGCTTCTCCGTGCACCTTGGAGCTTGTAGTTTTCTGTCATGTTGTGAGATGGTTTCTACTCTCCACAGACCCTACAGCCGATTCCTTTGTGCAGATGATCTGATAAGGTTGTGGTGCCTTTATTCTCATTCTCCTGCTCCTCTCAGCAGTACAAAGGTTCCCCTACTTAAGAACAGCCGACTTACGACGACCCCTAATTAAAATGGCCATCTGGATGTGCTGGTACTGGTCTACATCCGTCACCTGTCAGACCGGTGAAGTCCCATGATTTATTTATCAGAAAACATGAATGAGAAGTCGAAAAAGACGAGTGAGAAAGAAGGATGGAGACCAAAAAAAGAGGACATGAGACCCAAACAGAAGACGTTCAAGAAAACATGGATCACATGTACCTCCATCAAAGTAAATCCCCCCAGTCACTTACCAGCTCCGTCAAAGAACCTTTTTGATAGTAGGATTACGAGATGAGTAGCCCACAAGTCGAAAACCAGGAGGAGAAGACGTGGTACTGGGGCCATGTCTGCTGGAAATTGGAAGGATCTGGCTCCGGTGCTGGTGTTTACGGATGATGGAGGAGGAGGAGCAGGATGTCCTCATAATATTATATGTACAAGGTGGATCGGCAACTGAGATGTTTATTATAATAATAAGAAACAAACATACACGATTCCGGGAAATCTCTACCGTAGTGAGTTCTACAGACCAGTGGTGGAGATGTGGATTATTAGAGATGAATCCAGTACAGAGGGTGATTGGGATATAGTTATACACCCCATTCGTACTCTTCTACTATTAACACCTAAAGATTAGGGCGCATCGCAACGGGGGGATGAAGTTCCACCTCAGGCGGCAGATGACTGGGCCCTGGAGGTGCGGCAGATTGCCTGAAGTACAGACATGTAAAATGGCAAGTCACATACTATAGAAAAATCTATTGCATTGGAAATTTAACGGCACGATGCAAATGATGTACAGAGCGGCGCAGCGCAATGACAGTTCAGTATTGTGCGCTTTGTAAAAAGGCCGGCGTGATGACATCATCACACTCACCTGTGTAGGCTGAAGACGTGCCGTTGAGAGAGCCAGCTAGAGAAGATGACAGCGACGAGGGAAACCGAGAGAGTATTCAGGTTTTTTAAGTGGGTTGCGGGGTCATACACTGATAGAATTGGAGGGCTGTTACTGATAAAATCCTAGGGGGTCATATACAATAATATGGGGGCTGAATACATATAATACTATGGGTTATACATATCAATGTTATGGGGGGCTGCGTTATATGAAGACTCTATGGGGGTGCTTAAATTGAGGATTCCCTGGCTGATGCTTTTACCAATGCGGAGGCCAGCGGTCCTTCTCCGGAGAATGTGGATGTGCCTGCAGTTCCAGTTTCCACCACCGGGTGTCCCTAGCCGCTTGCTGTGCTTACCCCCAGCGGATGCAGTTTCACAGAGGGAACCTGCTGCTTCTACCCAAGTGGAATGACCTCCTTAAGGGTCGCAACCCTTAAACCAGGTACTCTGGTTACGTTGTAAATATGACAATGCAATTTATTTTCTCCCAGTTGGTCTAAGACCATAATCCCTTATTGTCTTGCCCAGTCTTTGCCTGGGAGGCTAGGAGTTAAATGCAGTATCCAATTATATGCTTTGTTATTGCTGTAGGAAAGGAGGAAGCTGGTTGGACAAGGGAGGAAATAAAGCCCCTTGTGGTGGGAAAGTTGCAGGTCTTTGACCAGGAGGTCTTTCTCAAGTGGAAGGTTCCAGGGGTCAGTTTGTCAAGGAAGAGAGGCCTGACACCTTGTCCAGTCAGGAGACTTGATGCAGAACAGTGGTCCACATCAGGTTTCATCGCTACCAGCCCAGCGTGAAGCTATTTACCAACCTGCAGGGACCAGAACTTTACCAGCTACCTCCATCCAATAAAGAACTGTAGGGTATATGCAACATCCCCCACCGGGGCCTAGCCTTTTCTTGGGGCCTGGAGTCAGCCGGGGCCCGCAGTACCTGAGTGGCTGGCGGTTGCGGCCTAGGCACGCTAGTGTCACGGTGCTTGGTATGGGGACCGGAGGGCTGTCCTACAGCCTGGCAGCTCTCCAGCAGGGTGGTGTTGGCAAGAAATGATGAGGGAGAGGCTGCTATAGCGGTTCTCCCTGGGGCAACCCTTTGGGGTCTAGAGTATGAGTCTCTGTGTGGTGGACAGGGTGTCTGTGATGGTGACAGCCGTAGTAGCAGGGACCAGACAGAGGCAAACGTTGAACAAAAACAACTTACAGTTCTTTATTGGAACCGACAGGAACAGTAGCAACATGCCTTAACAGGATGGTGGAGTGCTGGAGATGTAGTTGGAGGGAGCCACAGGATGTAGATCATCAGCCTGGATGCAAAGGGCAGGCTGGGAGGTAGCTGTGTCCTGGAAGGATGCTTCAGCTTTATCCTGGATTGCTTCAGATATCACCTTCTTTACTGTTGCAGTATTCCTCACCTCCTTGCCGCTCTCCAGCAGGGTGGTGTTGGCAAAAATGATGAGGAAGGCTGCTATAGCGGTTCTCCCTGGGGCAACCCTTTGGTTCTAGAGTAGGAGTCCTGTGTGGTGGACAGGGTGCCTGTGATGTTGACAGCCTAGTAGCAGGGACCAGACAGAGCAAACTTTGAACAAAAACACTTACAGTTCTTTATTGGAACCGACAGGAACAGTAGCAACATGCCTTAACGATGGTGGAGTGTGGAGATGTAGTTGGAGGGACCACAGGATGTGATCATCAGCCTGGATGCAAAGGGCAGGCTGGAGGTAGCTGTGTCCTGGAAGGATGCTTCAGCTTTATCCTGGATGGCTCAGATATCACCTCTTGAAGTAGGATGATACCCCTTTCCCACTACTACTCCTTATTAGCTCTACTCTTCGGCAGACTGGCTCACCTGCTCTTGGTCTGGTGTGCGTCTGCACAGACTCCTCTGAGTCTCTAATCTGGAAGTGAACTCCTCCTCACACTTGCACTCTCTTCTGAGAGAGAACTGCCTTCTAGAAGTTCCCTGAACAGGGTCTTGTTACTCCCACTTGTCAGGTGGTGGCTACTCCTCCAATTACATCTCACCTCACAGTAACACATGTGATTGGCTGACACATATGACATCACACAAAACACTTAACTCCTGCCTTCAGGCAGGAGTTACCACTGCAGTGTTCCCTGTGTTATCTAGGGACTATGTAGTGACATGTTTGTGGGGCCGATCAGACCCTCACCAGGCTGCAAGCTACATAGTGGACGTATTCGCAACACGCTCTGCCTTGCATCGGCGAGGGTGTTGCATATACTTCAACAATGTGCCTCTGAGTGATCCCTGGATGTGGCTGTACACCACCACGGGAACCCCATCCTTCATCCCCAGGATCCCTATCTGTACACTGGGGTTTGCCCCAGGGAGAAAACCAACTCTGTCAGCCCTCTCCCTCCTTTTTCTTGCACGCGCCACCTGCAGGAGAGCTGCCAGACTGTGGAAGAGGCCTCTGCTCCTGATACCAAGCCCCGATCATCGCCTTGCACGAGGATGCATTGATCACCTCTCCGGTATTCAGGACCCACTTCCTCCCAGCCACAGGAGGGTCAGGCCCTTGGGGGACTATAAAGCTCTGCACATTTTTTCTGCTGACTTTGCACTGAAAAGAACCTGCAACCTGCTCCGGATATCTGCAGTATAAAGAATTTGCAAGGGACATTGCCTGGGGGGCCATTGCACAAACATAACAGGACCAAGATGACATCACGCTGGTCACATGACATGAAGTGCCCAATGATGGGCAGAACTCTCTCTCAATGTTCTATCACCATGAGACCTGTTAATCAAGCAGTCGGGGCAATTAAAATGTATGTGGCAGGACTCGCGTAGTGTGATTGGACGCCCATCAGGAGAGTTTCATACCAGGTTATAACTCTTTTCTCACCTTGGAGCCCTGGGGAGAAGCATTCAGGATAAAGGAAATGCTCTCATAGGTTTTAATGAAGTATTTATTTTAGGTGGGCTCGTTCATGACAGGTTCTGTGTAAAAGGGCATTTGTGAAAATGATAAAATCTCTACTGTCCCTGAATCTCAGTCTCCTCCTCTCTGTAATACAGCACAGTCACATGCCTCACCTGGCCAATCACGGCATTAACAGCGATCACATCCCATCAAAGCCATCACAGGCGATCACAACTAATCACACCACGCCGTGTTTTCCTGAGTCCTGGCTGACCAGTGGTAATTAGTGTCATTTTTGTGGTGTGATCACCTCATTTAAATATGTTTAAAGGAAACCTACCACTTGAAGTGGCAGGTTAATAATAATAATCTTTATTATATGCGCCATCAATTCCGTAGCGCTTACAAATCATAAGATGGAAATACCGAGCCCAGATCAGGGTGAGCTCAGGGTGAGCTGGTGCCGGAGCTTATTTGTTAGTGTTTTAAACGCGGTATCGTGGTTTAAAACACTTTTTAAACTTTATAGCCGGTGCCGGAGGTACGCGCTCGACGCTTACCATGCGCACCTACCGTCCCGCGGCTACATAGGAAGTGAAGAAGAGCCGCGCGCATGGTAAGCGCCGAGCGCGTACCTCCCTGCGCCGGCTATAAAGTTTAAAAAGTGTTTTAAACCACGATACCGCGGTTTAAAACACTAACAAAAATAAGCTCTGGCACCAGCTCACCCTGACCTCACCCTTATCTCACCCTGAGCTCACCCTGAGCTCACCCTGATCTCACCCTGAGCTCACCCTGAGCTCACCCTGATCTGGTGCTCGGTATTTCCATCTGAAACCTGCCACTTCAAGTGGTAGGTTTCCTTTAACAAATTTTCGAGTTTTTAACCTTGATGATATTTTTTGTATTTTTTGTGCTTACTCCGTGCACCTTGGAGCTTGTCAGTTTTTTCTGTCATGTTGTGAGATGGTTTCTACTCTCCACAGACCCTACAGCCGATTCCTTTGTGCAGATGATCTGATAAGGTTGTGGTGCCTCTTATTCTCATCTCCTCTGCTCCTCTCTGCAGTACAGACGGTCCCCTACTTAAGAACAGCCGACTTACGACGACCCCTAATTACAAATGGCCATCTGGATGTTGCTGGTACTGGTCTTACATCCCGTCCACCTGTCAGACCGGTGACGTCCCATGATTTATTATCAGAAAACATGAATGAGAAGCTGAAAAAGACGACGTGAAGAAGACGGATGGAGACCAACAAAGAGGACATGAGACCCAAACAGAAGACGTTCAAGAACATGGATCACATGTACCATCATCAACTATAATATCCCCCCAGTCACTTACCAGCTCCGTCAAAGAAACCTTTTTCGATAGTAGGATTACGAGATGAGTAGCCCACATAGCTCAGAACCAGGAGGAGAAGACACGTGGTCACTGGGGCCATGTCTGCTGGAAATGTGAAGGATCTGGCTCCGGTGCTGGTGTTATACGGATGATGGAGGAGGAGGAGCAGGATGTCCTCATAATATTCATATCGTACAAGGTGGATCTGGCAACTGAGATGTTTATTATAATAATAAGAACAAACATACAGATCCGGGAAATCTCTACCGTAGTGATGTTCTCAGACAGTGGTGAGATGTGGATTATTAGAGATGAATCCAGTACAGGGGTGATCTGGGATATAGTTATACACCCCCCATTCGTACTCTTCTACTTATTACACCTACAGATTAGGGCCGCATCTGCCACGAGGGGGGATGAAGTTCCCACCTCAGGCGGCAGATGACTGGGCCCTGGAGGTGGCGGCAGATTGCCTGAAGTACAGACATGCTAAAAGCTGGCAAGTCCATACTATTAGAAAAATCTATTGCATTGGAAACTTTAAGGCACCGATGCAAATGATGTACAGAGCGGCGCAGCAATGACAGGTCAGTATGTGTCGCTTTGTATAACACAGGCCGGCGTGATGACATCATCACACTCCACCTGTGTAGGCTGAAGACGCTGCCGTTGGAAGAGCCAGCAGTAGAGAAGATGACAGCGACGAGGGAAACCAGAGGTGAGTATTCATGTTTTTTTAAGTGGGTGCGGGGTCATACACTGATAGAATATGGAGGGCTGTATACTGATAAAATTCCTAGGGGGTCATATACTAATTAAATATGGGGGCTGAATACATATAATTACTATGGGGTTATTACATATCAATGTTATGGGGGGCTGCGTATATATATGAAGACTATGGGGGGTTGTATAATAATACTCATATCATTAAACCAAGGGGGTGGTATAATATATCTATTAGGTGGCTTAAGAGGATGCATATACTTAAACCTAAGCATAAATGGCTGTATATAGGGTACTGTAAATACATTTATTTTGCATTTTATTATTACTAATGTGAAAGGCCAAAACACATGTGTGGGACAATGTGACATTGCACTGTAAGTGGCTGTGGTATTTTTAGGGGCGCAGTGTGGAGATGCTGCAAGAAGCTGAAAATATTTGGCAGGAAATTCGCCAGTGACAAGTCATGACTGGGAGAAGAAGCAATGAGGTTCTCTTCCTGAAGGAGCTATTTGTCACCTGCCAGGTACTAGATTTACGGACATAGGCTCCTCATCTATCTATCCCTACTCTGTCCCTCCGTGCGCAAACTTAGGATAGTAAAGACAAATATCCTTTAAATTCGGCCAAGGAAGAGAAGGGATTGGATTAGGAAGGGATTTAGACCCTAATCTAGACCCTTCTTGAAGCTCTCTGCTGTCCCTGCTGTGCTCTGCTCCTGAGCTCTTTGCTGTCCCTGCTGTGACCAGCGCCTGAGCTCTCTGCTGTCCCTGCTGTCCGTGAAGGTAGGATGATACCCCTTTCCTCACTCACTAACTCACTATTAGCTCTACTCTTAGAGCAGGGAGCTGGCTCACCTGCTTTGGTCTGGTGTGCTGTCTGCACAGACTTCTGAGTCTCTAATCTGGAGAGTGAACTCTCTCTCACACTGCACTCTCTTCTGAGAGAGAACTGACTTCTAGAAGTTTCCTGAACAGGGGTCTTGTTATCCCACTTGTCAGGTGGTGGCTACTCCTCCAATTACATCTCAGCTCACAGTAACACATGTGATTGGCTGACACATATGACATCACACAAAACACTTAACTCCTGCCTTAGGCCAGGAGGTTTACCATGCAGTGTTCCCCTGTGTTATCAGGGACTATGTAGTGACATGTTGTGGGGCCGATCAGACCCTACACAGGCTGCAAGCTACATAGTGGGACGTATTCGCAAAACACAGCTCTGCCTTGCATCGGCGAGGGTGTTGCATATACTTCAACAAGTGCCTCTGAGTGATCCCGGATGTGCTGTACCACAACGGGACACCCCACCTTCACCCAGGGATCCCTATCTGTACACTGGGGTTGCCCAGGGAGAAAACCAACTCTGTCAGCCTCTCCTCCTTTTTCTTGCACTCGCCACCTGCAGGAGAGCTGCCAGACTGTGGAAGAGGCCTCGCTCCTGATACCAAGCCCCCTGATCATCGCGTGCACGAGGATGCATTGATCCGCCTCTCCGGTATTCAGGACCCCGACTCCTCCAGCCACAGGAGAGGGTCAGGCCCTTGGGGGACTAATAAAGCATCTGCACAAGTTTTCTGTCTGACTTTGCATGAAAGAACCTGAAACTGCTCAAGGATACTGCAGTATAAAGAATTTGCAAGGGACATGTCCTGGGGGGCCATTCAAAACATAACAGGACCTAAGATGACATCACGCTGGTCACATGACATGAAGTGCCCAATGATGGGACAGAACTCTCTCTCAATGTTCTACCATGAGACTGTTAATCAAGCAGTCGGGGCAATTAAAATGTATGGCAGGACTCGCGTAGTGTGATTGGACGCCCATCAGGAGAGTTTCATACCAGGTATAACTCTTTTTTCACCTTGGAGCCCTGGGGAGGAAGCATTCAGGAAAAAAGGAAATGCTCTCATAGGTTTTAAGAAGTATTTATTTTAGGGGGGCTGTTTCAATGACAGGTTCTGTGGTAAAAGGGAATTGTGAAAATGATAAAATCTCTACTGTCCCTGAATCTTCAGTCTCCCCTCTCTGTAATACAGCACAGTCACATGCCTCACCTGGCCAATCACAGCCATTCACAGGCGATCACAGCCAATCACAGCCGATCACAGGCGATCACAACTAATCACAGCCACGCGTGTTTTTCCGAGTCCTGGTTGACCAGTGGTAATTAGTGTGATTTTGTGTGTGCTACCTCATTTAAATTATGTTTAAAGGAAACCTACCACTTGAAGTGGCAGGTAATAATAATAATCTTTTTTATATAGGCCATCAAATTCCGTAGCGCTTACAAATCATAAGATGGAAATACCGAGCACCAGGTCAGGGTGAGCTCAGGGTGAGCTGGTGCCGGAGCTTATTTTTTTGTAGTGTTTTAACGCGGTATCGTGGTTTAAAACACTTTTTAAACTTATTAGCGGTGCAGGGAGGTACGCGCTCGACGCTTACCATGCGCACGACGTTCGCGCGGCTACATAGGAAGTGAAGAAGAGCCGCGCGCATGGTAAGCGCCGGCGCGTACCTCCCTGCGCCGGCTATAAAGTTTAAAAAGTGTTTTAAACCACGATACCGCGGTTTTAAAACACTAACAAAAATAAGCTCTGGCACCAGCTCACCCTGACCTCACCCTTATCTCACCCTGAGAGCTCACCTGAGCCACCCTGATCTCACCTGACTCACCCTGAGCTCACCTGATCTGGTGCTCGGTATTCCATCTGAAACCTGCACTTCAAGTGGTAGGTTTCCTTTAACAAATTTTCGAGTTTTAACCTGATGATATTTTGTATTTTTTGTGCTTACTCCGTGCACCTTGGAGCTTGTCATTTTCTGTCATGTTGTGAGATGGTGTTTCTACTCTCCACAGACCCTACAGCCGATTCCTTTGTGCAGATGATCTGAAAGGTTGTGGTGCCTCTTATTCTCATCTCCTCTGCTCCTCTCTGCGTACAGACGGGCCCCTACTTAAGAACAGCCGACTTACGACGACCCCTAATTAAATGGGCATCTGGATGGTCTGCGGTACTGGTCTTACATCCGTCCCACTGTCAGACCGGTGAAGTCCCATGATTTATTATCAGAAAACATGAATGAGAAGCTGAAAAAAGACGACGTAAGAAGACGGATGGGGACCAACAAAGAGGACATGAGACCCAAACAGAAGACGTTCAAGAACATGGATCACATGTACCATCATCAATGTAATATCCCCCCAGTCACTTACCAGCTTCGTCAAGAGACCTTTTTGATATAGGATTACGAGATGAGTAGCCCAAAGACTCAGAGACAGGAGGAGAAGACACGTGGTCACTGGGGCCATGTCGCTGGAAATGTGAAGGATCTGGCTCCGGTGCTGGTGTATACGGATGATGGAGGAGGAGGAGCAGGATGTCCTCATAATATTCATATCGTTACAAGTGGATGTAGATCATCAGCCTGGATGCAAAGGGCAGGCTGGGAGGTAGCTGTGTCCTGGAAGGATGCTTCAGCTTTATCCTGGATTGCTTCAGATATCACTCTTGAAGGTAGGATGATACCCCTTTCCTCACTCACTAACTCACTATTAGCTCTACTCTTCAGGCAGGGAGCTGGCTCACCTGCTCTTGGTCTGGTGTGCTGTCTGCACAGACTCCTCTGAGTCTCTAATCTGAGAGAGTGAACTCTCTCCTCACACTGCACTCTCTTCTGAGAGAGAACTGACTTCTAGAAGTTTCCTGAACAGGGGTCTTGTTACTCCCACTTGTCAGGTGGTGGCTACTCCTCCAATTACATCTCAGCTCACAGTAACACATGTGATTGGCTGACACATATGACATCACACAAAACACTTAGAACCTGCCTGGTAAGGCAGGAGTTACCACTGCAGTGTTCCCCTGTGTTATCTAGGGACTATGTAGTGACATGTTGTGGGGCCGATCAGACCCTACACAGGCTGCAAGCTACATAGTGGGACGTATTCGCAAAACACAGCTCTGCCTTGCATCGGCGAGGGTGTTGCATATACTTCAACAAGTGCCTCTGAGTGATCCCGGATGTGGCTGTACCACAACGGGACACCCCACCTTCACCCAGGGATCCCTATCTGTACACTGGGGTTGCCCAGGGAGAGAAACCAACTCTGTCAGCCTCTCCTCCTTTTTCTTGCACTCGCCACCTGCAGGAGAGCTGCCAGACTGTGAAGAGGCCTCGCTCCTGATACCAAGCCCCCTGATCATGCGCGTGCACGAGGATGCATTGATCCGCCTCTCCGGTATTCAGGACCCCGACTCCTCCAGCCACAGGAGAGGGTCAGGCCCTTGGGGGACTAATAAAGCATCTGCACAAGTTTTCTGTCTGACTTTGCACTGAAAAGAACCTGAAACTGCTCAAGGATACTGCAGTATAAAGAATTTGCAAGGGACATGTCCTGGGGGGCCATTGCAAAAAACATAACAGGACCTAAGATGACATCACGCTGGTCACATGACATGAAGTGCCCAATGATGGGACAGAACTCTCTCTCAATGTTCTACCATGAGACTGTTAATCAAGCAGTCGGGGCAATTAAAATGTACTGGCAGGACTCGCGTAGTGTGATTGGACGCCCATCAGGAGAGTTTCATACCAGGTATAACTCTTTTTTCACCTTGGAGCCCTGGGGAGGAAGCATTCAGGAAAAAAGGAAATGCTCTCATAGGTTTTAAGAAGTATTTATTTTAGGTGGGGCTGTTTCAATGACAGGTTCTGTGTAAAAGGGCATTTGTGAAAATGATAAAATCTCTACTGTCCCTGAATCTTCAGTCTCCTCCTCTCTGTAATACAGCACAGTCACATGCCTCACCTGGCCAATCACAGCCATTCACAGGCGATCACAGCCAATCACAGCCGATCACAGGCGATCACAACTAATCACAGCCACGCCGTGTTTTCCCGAGTCCTGGTTGACCAGTGGTAATTAGTGTGATTTTGTGTGTGCTACCTCATTTAAATTATGTTTAAAGGAAACCTACCACTTGAAGTGGCAGGTAATAATAATAATCTTTTTTATATAGGCCATCAAATTCCGTAGCGCTTACAAATCATAAGATGGAAATACCGAGCACCAGGTCAGGGTGAGCTCAGGGTGAGCTGGTGCCGGAGCTTATTTTTTTGTAGTGTTTTAACGCGGTATCGTGGTTTAAAACACTTTTTAAACTTATTAGCGGTGCAGGGAGGTACGCGCTCGACGCTTACCATGCGCACGACGTTCGCGCGGCTACATAGGAAGTGAAGAAGAGCCGCGCGCATGGTAAGCGCCGGCGCGTACCTCCCTGCGCCGGCTATAAAGTTTAAAAAGTGTTTTAAACCACGATACCGCGGTTTTAAAACACTAACAAAAATAAGCTCTGGCACCAGCTCACCCTGACCTCACCCTTATCTCACCCTGGAGCTCACCTGAGCCACCCTGATCTCACCTGACTCACCCTGAGCTCACCTGATCTGGTGCTCGGTATTCCATCTGAAACCTGCACTTCAAGTGGTAGGTTTCCTTTAACAAATTTTCGAGTTTTAACCTGATGATATTTTGTATTTTTTGTGCTTACTCCGTGCACCTTGGAGCTTGTCATTTTCTGTCATGTTGTGAGATGGTGTTTCTACTCTCCACAGACCCTACAGCCGATTCCTTTGTGCAGATGATCTGAAAGGTTGTGGTGCCTCTTATTCTCATCTCCTCTGCTCCTCTCTGCGTACAGACGGGCCCCTACTTAAGAACAGCCGACTTACGACGACCCCTAATTAAATGGGCATCTGGATGGTCTGCGGTACTGGTCTTACATCCGTCCCACTGTCAGACCGGTGAAGTCCCATGATTTATTATCAGAAAACATGAATGAGAAGCTGAAAAAAGACGACGTAAGAAGACGGATGGGGACCAACAAAGAGGACATGAGACCCAAACAGAAGACGTTCAAGAACATGGATCACATGTACCATCATCAATGTAATATCCCCCCAGTCACTTACCAGCTTCGTCAAGAGACCTTTTTGATATAGGATTACGAGATGAGTAGCCCAAAGACTCAGAGACAGGAGGAGAAGACACGTGGTCACTGGGGCCATGTCGCTGGAAATGTGAAGGATCTGGCTCCGGTGCTGGTGTATACGGATGATGGAGGAGGAGGAGCAGGATGTCCTCATAATATTCATATCGTTACAAGTGGATACCACTGCAGTGTTCCCCTGTGTTATCTAGGGACTATGTAGTGACATGTTGTGGGGCCGATCAGACCCTACACAGGCTGCAAGCTACATAGTGGGACGTATTCGCAAACACAGCTCTGCCTTGCATCGGCGAGGGTGTTGCATATACTTCAACAATGTGCCTCTGAGTGATCCCTGGATGTGGCTGTACACCACCACGGGCACCCCATCCTTCATCCCCAGGGATCCCTATCTGTACACTGGGGTTGCCCCAGGGAGAAACCAACTCTGTCAGCCTCTCCCTCCTTTTTCTTGCACTCGCCACCTGCAGGAGAGCTGCCAGACTGTGGAAGAGGCCTCTGCTCCTGATACCAAGCCCCCTGATCATCGCCGTGCACGAGGATGCATTGATCAGCCTCTCCGGTATTCAGGACCCCGACTTCCTCCAGCCACAGGAGAGGGTCAGGCCCTTGGGGGACTAATAAAGCATCTGCACAAGTTTTCTGTCTGACTTTGCACTGAAAAGAACCTGCAACCTGCTCCAAGGATATCTGCAGTATAAAGAGTTTGCAAGGGACATTGTCCTGGGGGGCCATTACACAAACATAACAGGACCTAAGATGACATCACGCTGGTCACATGACATGAAGTGCCCAATGATGGGACAGAACTCTCTCTCAATGTTCTACCATGAGACCTGTTAATCAAGCAGTCGGGGCAATTAAAATGTAATTTGCAGGACTCGCGTAGTGTGATTGGACGCCCATCAGGAGAGTTTCATACCAGGTTATAAACTCTTTTTCTCACCTTGCAGCCCTGGGGAGGAAGCATTCAGGGATAAAGGAAATGCTCTCATAGGTTTTAATGAAGTATTTATTTTAGGTGGGCTCGTTTCCATGACAGGTTCTGTGTAAAAGGGCATTTGTGAAAATGATAAAATCTCTACTGTCCCTGCATCTTCAGTCTCCTCCTCTCTGTAATACAGCACAGTCACATGCCTCACCTGGCCAATCACAGCCATTCACAGGCGATCACAACTAATCACAGCCATTCACAGGCGATCACAGCCGATCACAGCCAATCACAGCCATTCACAGGCGATCACAACCAATCACAGCCATTCACAGGCGATCACAGCCAATCACAGCCGATCACAGGCGATCACAGCCAATCACAGCCAATCACAGCCATTCACAGCCAATCACAGGCGATCACAACCAATCACAGCCATTCACAGGCGATCACAGCCATTCACAGCCATTCA
>WNYA01003544.1:0-24511 GCA_019512145.1 Engystomops pustulosus
CGCCAGTGTCAACGGAGTGGGTGCCGCCATCATGAGTGATTGAGTTACATCCTGTATTATACCCCAGAGCTGCACTCACTATTCTTCTGGTGGAGTCATTGTGGCTAATACTATGGATAAGACTATGGGAAACTCTATGTTCTCCTGTATTGTGAAGTCAGAAGGATAGGGGTGTGCTCTCATTGTGAACAGATCCTAATGGACCCCCTAGTGTAAATATAACCCACTCCCATTGTACAATACAACCACACAGACACAGGATCAGGCAGCATTCCCAGTCTTGATTGGGGGCCGAGAATTGCACAAGGACTATGTGGACCTCGAGATGTTAGACAGCACTGAAGACTCTATGTCACTTATAGTAATGCAGTACCTATAGTATAGTATGTATATAATATATTTTAGATGGAATTATAGGAAATGGTTAATAGTAAATTATCTCCGATATCATCAGGAATTCCAGCGTCAGCAGCGAAATCCTGGGGGGCGTCTGTGATGGGCTGGTAATGGACCATGTGCGCCGCACAATAACTGCAGAATTCTGCCTTTAGGATCTCATTTACAATCCAGAAATATAGAAGTGTAAAGTGTCCTCCGGAGGGTAAGTGACATCTGGACTCTCCATCACACACGTCATCCACTCAAAGGAACTGCCCAAATCTCTGCCGGGAAGCCCAAACCTGCACAAGATGAGGGATATTGTGGTGGTCCCAGGGAGCAATCATTGGTGGGCAGTGCATATCCCATAGGGCGGCAATGGTCATGTTTCATAGGGGGGGGGGGAGGGTTGTCTGTCATTACATTGTGTCACTTTGAAGTTCCAAATGTTTAGAATGTGCTAAAGGCAACTGTTACACCTGTCTAATGGAATGTGGGACCACAGAGGAGCCCCCCCCTATTCCATCCTCATTACCATAAAGTCACATGAAAGGGGACGGTCAGAATCCCCAGGACCACCGATATTCCCACCGGCATCGGCTGTTTCTGCACTGGAGAATCCATGAAACTCAAGATCTGATATAATAGATGCAGGGGAAAGCACAAGGGAGGTTGTGGGGTCACCCCTATCCTATAGGTGTCACCGCTTGTAGATGTGTATCTATAATTGTGTGTATGTATGTGCCACTTCTTTTTCCCGGTGCACACAATTCCGTTTTTAAATTCAGCGTTTTTTCCAAATCCGTCGGATTGTCCGACGCCCCCCCCCCCCCCCCCCCCCCCCCCCCCCCCCCCCGATTTCTGTCGAATGAAAGCTGGTGCCGATGCGCCACAATCCAAACGCATGGGCCAAAAACCCGGGGCAATTCAGCGCAAAACGGAAATAAGCGCGAAACCCGATGAAAGTGCGGGGTACGGACCCTTAGTAAATGAGCCCCAGTGTGTGTATGTGTGTCTGTATATATGTATCACAGTGGGGGTCATTTACTAAAGGCCCGATTCGCGTTTTCCCGACGTGTTACGCGAATATTTCCGATTTGCGCCGATTGTACCTGAATTGCCCCGGGATTGTGGCGCACGCGATCGGATTGTGGCGCATCGGCGCCGGCATGCGAGCGACGGAAATCGGGGGGCGTGGCCGAACGAAAACCCGACGTATTCGGAAAAACCGCCGCATTTAAAAAACGAAAAAGTGTCGCTTGGGGAGTGCTTACCTTCACTTGGTCCGAGGTGGTGAATTCCGGCGCGATGAGATGACTTTCAGCGCAGCAGCTCCACCTGGTGGACGGCGGAAGAACTACATTCATAAATCCCGGCCGGACCCGAATGCAGAGCAGAGAACGCGCCGCTGGATCGCGACTGGACCGGGTAAGTAAATGTGCCCCAGTATGTGTGTCTGTATGTATGTATCACAGTATTTGTATGTGTGTCTGTATGTATGTATCACAGTGGGACCCGATTCGCGTTTTCCCGAGGTGTTACTCGAATATTTCCGATTTTTCCTGAATTGCCCCGGGTTTTTGGCGCACGCGATCGGATTGTGGCGCATCGGCGCCGGCATGCATGTGACGGAAATCGGGGGACGTGCCCCTAAAAAAAACCCGACGGATTCGGAAAAACCGCCACATTTAAAAAAAAAAGTGTCGCGGGACTCGCGCTTACCTGCACTCACGATAGGACGGTGAACTTCAGTGCATTCCGATGGTCTTCAGCGCAGCAGCGACACCTGGTGGATGTCGGAGGAACTACCTTAGTGAATCCCAGCCGGACCTGAATCCACCGCACAGAACGCGCCACTGGATCGCGAATGGACCGGGTAAGTAAATCTGCCCCAGTATGTGTATGTGGGGGCAGGGTGCACATTACTGGGGGGAAAAAATAGAACTTTCTTGATCTTTCCAATTGGCTGCAATGAAACAAAGAGTGAAAAATGTGAAGGGGTGTGAATACTTTCTGTACCCCCTGTATGCGCAGAGATTGGTGACTTGTCATGGAAAGTTTATAAGTTTTATCTTCCTATTTCACCTCCAGGTTGTAAATAAAAGCTCCATATATCATCGCGTTGTCTTCAGGAAGTCGTCAGCGGCCGGGAACGCACCAAAGTTTGTCCATTAGTCTGAAAGATTCTGCCGCAACGAGATATAAATTTAATGAGTGATGAATGTTACAGGAGAAAAATCCAGAAAGCAATAAAGGAAATAAGATGTCATTAATTTACAAATTATTACAAGTCACATGTCATAACTCAGGGAGAAGAAAGAGGAAGAGACTCAACGCACTTAATGAAGAGCAGAATTAATTTCATCCTGTGCAGCGCTCCGGTCCCTGGAAGGGATTTATGGCTTGGCCAATCCATCCAAACGATTATAGTGCAATCAACATGGCGCGAAAAGCCCATCAGAAGACCTGGAGAACGCGCTGATACCCTCAGCATCAGCCAATGAGGAAAAACCCCGGATCCCATAGACACATAAAACGTCCACCTCCCAATTACACAATAATAACCACAGATCCCGGGCACCTGCAGCGGCATAGCCCACCAATCTGTATGATACCACGGCTGTAGGATATAGTACGGGGTGCGGTATGAAGCCACGCCTGTAGGATATAGTACGGGGTGCGGTATGAAGCCACGACTGTAGGATATAGTACGGGGTGTGGTATGAAGCCACGGCTGTAGGATATAGTACGGGGTGCGGTATGAAGCCACGACTGTAGGATATAGTACGGGGTTTGGTGGGGTGTGGTATGAAGCCACACGTTAGGATATAGTACGGGTGTGGTATGAAGCCACGCTGTAGGATATAGTACGGGGTTGGGTATGAAGCCACGCGTAGGATATAGTACGGGTGCAGTTGCAGATGAAGCCACGCTGCAGGGTTATAGTACAGGGTGCGGTATAGGCCTCCGCTATAGCACGTAGTACATTTTGCGGTATGAAGCATCGGCTAAGGAATATAGTACGCTTGTGCGGTATGAGGCCTCGCATAGGATATATACGTGCGGTATGAACAGCTTAGGATATAGTACGTGTGCGGTATGAAGCATCGGCTATAGGATATAGTACGTGTGCGGTATGAAGCATCGGCTATAGGATATAGTTTCGTTGTGGCGGTATGAGGCCTCGGCTATAGGATATAGTACGATGTGCGGTATGAAGCATCGGCTATAGGATATAGTACGCTGTGCGGTATGAAGCATCGGCTATAGGATATAGTACGTTGTGCGGTATGAGGCCTCGGCTATAGGATATAGTAAGCGTGCGGTAGAAGCATCGGCTATGCGATTGTACGTTGTGCGGTATGAAGTCAGGCGAGGAGGTAGGCCGCCCCGGCGTTGGCGGTTCTTCAATGCTTAATGGTGCAGAACCTGATTTCCTATCTCCTTTTCCTGTGTAACGTCTTTCTCGGTCTTTCTGTCTCTTTTATTTCAGGAATTTATTAGTCGAGGTAAATATATTTCCGTATGGCGCGATTACGTCCGTGTCTGTTGCCTAAATCACTAATTTGATTCAACAGCTGAAGAGGACAATATATTTAAGCTCTCGTACTCTTCATCATTAACGCCATCAGAGCCGTTTCCTTTCCCTTAATTGGGATGTTGGGAAAACAATGTGTCCATATGTCTCATTACGGATATTAGCAGATGAATCGCGCCGGTTTCCTTAAAGAAGCGCGTTTCGGGTCTTGTCAGCTGTCAATCACCGGTTTGGGCCCGCCTGCCCTGCTGCACACAGATTACGAGGTGGATTCCTTGTTCCGAGGGTTAAAGAAGTCAAATTCTTGAATCCCGTGCAACATCTTATTAAAGGGGAGTATCCCTATTCACAGGATAGGAGATAAATATTGATCAGACAGGGACCCCCCACATCTACAGCGCAGCTTCCTCTGACAGCTCCATACACCGGGTACTCTAGTATAAATCCCCACACAATGGTGCCCCCCGGGGCTGCTCTTTCCTCCTATAATTGCAGCTTGGATTCCATATGGCGGCATCACTGGACTTGTAGAATAGATTTGAGCTGTCCAATCACACACCCCCCGCCTACCACAAACGGAGGCAACACAATGAATAAATAGGCCATAATGCAAACAGCAGCTCCTTCTAGCCACCGTTATACACAACCCCAATCCTGAGCTGCTTGCAGCGCCACTGCCCATGACTGTACCTGCTGTGTGAAGTGTTAACTGAGGGGTACATACACCGCATGGGGAGGATGCCCCTGGACTGGTGGCAGCGGATTTTGGTCACCAAGGGGTTAATGTGGCTAAAGAGGCCTTGGCACTTAAATTTTGGCAAAAGAGGTACTCACCAATGCCCAGCAATGACCTCAAGTCATAGTAGAAGAGTATATACGAAGGATATGCGATGGCTCTGGCTGGCCGACTTCCACTGGGAGTCCAGTACAGCGGCTGAGCTATTGGTTTGGGTACACCCTGCTTAAAGTGCCTGACTGTCATTTAACGGTAAGAAATATAATAAATGCTGTGGCCATTTTCCACCCTGGCTGCATTATACACTTCTACGTGTCCTGACCCCCCACTAGCTTGCGGCTGTATTATACACTTCTATGTATCCAGAAGCCCCCACTAGCTCTGCGGCTGTATTATACACTTCTATATGGATCCAGGACCCCCCACTAGCGCTGCGGCTGTATTATATACTTCTATATGGATCCAGGACCCCCCACTAGCTCTGTGACTGTATTATATACTTCTATATAGATCCAGGACCCCCCACTAGCGCTGCGGCTGTATTATACACTTCTATATGGATCCAGGACCCCCCACTAGCTCTGTGACTGTATTATATACTTCTATATGGATCCAGGACCCCCCACTAGCGCTGCGGCTTTTTAATACACTTCTATATGGATCCAGGACCCCCCCATTAGCTCTGTGGCTGTATCATACACTTCTATATGGATCCAGGACCCCCCACTAGCTCTGTGACCGTATTATATACTTCTATATGGATCCAGGACCACCCAATAGCGATGTGGCAGTATTATACACTTCTATATGGATCCAGGACTCCCCACTAGCTCTGTGGCTGTATTATACACTTCTTTATGCCCTTCCCTCCCTCTCTCCCTCCCTCCTTATGTTAGAGATGTATTTGTTTTTTTTGTAATGGTTTTCATTTGTATTTTATAGTTAATTTCAAGGCACAGCAGGAGAAAGGGTGAAAGATTTGAGATGGTGGTTGCTTAGTTGGCCGACTTGCCAGCTGGGAGTTCAGCAGATTGGGATTGAAGAATATCCTTATGTTTTCTCCAATGTATCACCAGACTGTGAACTGGACACAATGGGGAAATTTATCAGGGCTTGTATGTCAGTTTTGTGGCGTGCATGCCCTGAAATAATCAAAATTGCAAGTGCCCTAGTAATTGCAATAATTTGGGCAATCCCTATAATCTGCAAACTCTCATGACTAAAAGTTTGCAGGTCAGGGAGCAAACCCCACGCTGCTCAGTGCCCCAACAGATAAATCAGGTGGCCGGAGTCTCTTGATGTATCCGGGGGGGTGGCGGGGGATGATTTCACTTTGCAGATGTGATACAACTTTAAAATCATTGAAGTAGAAATGAAACATTAAATGGAGTGAAAGCCGAAGGGAACAAATGGAGGAGAAATGGTACAAATTGATGACATTTGTAAGAAAAATGCTGACTCAGCAATGGAAACCAGAACCTTCCAGAAATCAGTGTAAACCCTAAAAGTCACAGCAGTGGGTTGAGCATAGAAGATGCCATGAGGAGCGTCTGGAGGTGAGACCATGAATCCCGTCCTGTCATCTTCTTCCTTTATTAGTAAAGCCACAGAACGGGCAGACAAGAGCTTTCATCTTGCCCAAAGCCTCTCACATTATTCTAGACACTTGTAAAGAAGCAGCGACACCTTTCCAGGATCCTGAACCGGCGTCTGTTCCCTATAATTACCATGATTTACCGAGTGCCGGCTTTAATTGTGCTCCCAGAGGAATGATACAAAGTATCTGAGAAGCTGAGATTCCGCCGGTGACCTCCTTCGCGTCCTTTGGGGGTCGTAGTCCCTGGAATAACAGACTTCTCCTTTATGTTCCTTTACGTCCAACATTTATCTAACCAGAAACGGATCCACTAGAATAACGCCGCCCGTAAACCGCCCTTCATTGCCCCCGGGTGACGCCGAGAATGGAAGACGGCAAAATTGTTCATTTGAATGAACTTTTTCTCCGAAGTTGAAGTTCTTCTTCCTTCATATATAGAAAAGCAATTAATTTTATTATGAAAATATGGATATAACAATCTTCATTCTCACCAGATTCTTTCTTTTTACTTTTGTTCCATTTGTGATTATATTATAATGGAGGGAGATATCTAATAAGATTCCTCTGAGGTTATTTAGAAATTTAGGATCATTCTCTTGTAAATAAATCCGTGCACATTCCGTATACAAGGTCCAACCAAATTTATATTCCCGGCCAAAGCCGAACCCCAACATATCCTGTGCATTTTTGGAGAGAAGAGCAGTGCATATTGCAGGAAAAGCTCTGTGTACTGATTGTAGAGAGGAATAGAGAGAATGGGGCTCATTTGCTAAGGGTCGTGCTACTAACTTTTGTCAGACTGGGCACCATTTTTGGGGATTGCAGAGCTTGGACAGTATTTAACATGTGTCTGTGCTGGGACTTTGGCGCACTGGATCGGATTTTGGTGTAGCTGCGCTGGCTGCCAATTTGCTTTGAGAAGATTTGGTGGATGAGAGGACAAGATACTTTAAACAGATTGGGGGTCATTTACTAAGGGCCCGATTCGCGTTTTCCCGACGTGTTACCCGAATATTTCCGAGTTGCGCCGATTTTCCCTGTATTGCCCCGACGCTGGCATGCACGTGACGGAAATCGGGGGGCGTGGCCGAACGAATACCCGATGGATTCTGAAAAAACGCCGCATTTAATAAACAAAAACTGTCGCGGGACTTGCACTTACCTTCACTAGGAATAGGCCGGTGAACTTGAGTGCATTCCAGCGGGCCTCGGGGAACTTCAGCGCAGCAGCGCCACCTGGTGGACGTCAGAGGAACTACCTTAGTGAATCCCTGCCGGACCCGATTCCAACGCAGAGAACGCGCCGCTGGATCGCGAATGGACCGGGTAAGTAAATCTGCCCCTTTATGTCTTTTACTACAGTTACTGCAACTCTCAAATATAGAGGAATTATGTGATTTGAGAAGCCTCATCTCAGACAGCAGGGAGCAGAGAGAGAGAGAGAGACCAGAGGAAGGGACAGAGAGACCAGAGGAAGGCAGAGACAGAGGGAGAGAGAGAGAGGTCAGAGGAAGGGACAGAGAGACCAGAGGAAAGAAGAGAGAGAGAAAGAGAGAGAGACCAGAAGAAGGGAACGAGAGACAAGAGGAAGGGAGAGAGAGACAAGAGGAAGGAAGAGACAGAGGGAGAGAGAGACCAGCGAAAGGGAGTGGGAGAGAGGGGGAGGGAGGGAGACCAGAGGAAGGAGGAGAGAGAGACCAGAGGAAGGAGGAGAGAGAGAGAGACCAGAGGAAGGAGGAGAGAGAGAGAGACCAGAGGAAGGGAGAGAGAGACACGAGGAAGGGAGAGAGAGACCAGAGGAATGATGAGAGAGAGAGACCAGAGGAAGGGAGAGACACAGAGAGAGATAAAGAGACCTAGGAAGGGAGAGAAGTGAGAGAGGAACCAGAGGAAGGATGGGAGTGGGGGAGAAGGAGACAAGAGGAAGGGGTGGGATGGAGAGAGACCGATGAAGGGGGGGATGGAAAGAGAGACCAGAGGAGGCGGGATAGAGATAGAGATGAGACCAGAAGGGGAAGTGAGGATAGAAGATAGAAGGAGCAGAGGAAGTCCGAGGGAGACACAGTAGCAGAATATTAATAGACCAGAGGAAGGAGAGGAGAGAGGTGAGAGAGACAGAGGCAGGAGGAGAGGAGAGAGAAGAAAAACAGGAGAAGGGAGAGACACAGACAGAGGAGATTAAAGAGACCAGAGTGAAGTGGAGACGGTGGCTGAGAGAGACCCAGAGGAATGGGGAGAGAAACATAGACGGAAGGAGAGAGACCAGAGCAAGGGGAGGGGAGACACACATCGAGTAAGACAAGAGACCAAGAGGATAAACGCCAGAGATAGGAGTAGCCAGAAGTGGAGAGGAACGAGGACAGGGAGAAGAGCGAGAAGAAGAGGTAGGACGCAGATCGTAGGACCAGGAAGGGGTGGGAGAGAAACCGGAGGAAGGAGAGAGAAGAGACACGGCAGGAAGAAGAGACAAGGGAGAGAGAGAGAGATGACCAGAGGAAGGAAGAGCAGAGGTAGATCAGAGAGACCAGAGGGGGAGAGAGTAGACCAGAGGGGGAGAGTACTAGAGGAGAGTAGAGACAGAGGAAGGGAGAGAGAGTAGCCCCCAGAGGAGGGAGTGGGAGAGAGAGACCAAGGAGAGGAGCGAGAGAAGACCAGAGAAGGGGGAGAGAGAGAGAGACCAGAGGAAGGGTGGAGAGAAGAGCTCCAAGACAGGGGAGGAGAGGAGACCAGACGAAGGGAGACAGACAAGGAGGAAGAGATACACGAGGAGATGGCGAGAGAGACAAGAGGAAGGGAGAGAGACAAGATGAGGAGCGAGAGAGACCGAGAGGAAGGGAGAGGAGAGAGGGAGCGGACAAGACAGAGGAAGGGGAGCGGAGCAGACCGAGAAGAGAGAGACACACCGAGTAGAGATAAAGAGACAGAGGAAGAGAGAGAAGTGGAATAGACCAGAGGAAGTGGGTAGAGAGAAGAGTACCAGAAGAAGGGAAAGACGAGCGACCGAGGAAGGGGAAGAGAGAGACCAGAGGAGGGGGTTAAAGAGCGAGAATACCAACGAAGGGGAGATTAGACAAGGAGGAAGGAGCAGAAACAGAGGGAGGAGAAGGACAGAGAAAGAGCAGAGCGGAGAGAGAGTAGAGACAGGAAGTGAGATGAGGAGAGAGACAGAGAAGGTAGACCGGGAGATGAGACAGAGGAAGTGGGGAGAGAGAGACCAGGAGGAGGAGAGACACAGAGAGAGATAAAGAGACACGAGGAGAGAGAGAAAGTGAGATAGACCAGAGGAAGGTGAGAGAGAAAGGAGACCAGAAAGAAGGTGAGAGGAAGAGAGAGAGCCAGAGAAGGGGTGGAGATAGGGACCGGAGGGCAGGGGCGAGAAAAGAGGAAAGGAGAAGCGAGGGAAGAGAGGACCAGAGGAAGGTAGAGACAAGGGAGAGAGAGACCAGAGGAAGGAGAGAGGGACCAGAGGAGGGAGAGACAGAGGGCACGAGAGCGACAAGAGAAAGGGAGAGAGAGACAGAGAAGAGGCATGAGGGAGAGAGAAGAGAGACCAAAGGGCAAGGGGAGTAGAAGGGACAGAGGAAGGGGAGAGAGAGACCAGAGGAAGGGGAAGAGAGAGAAGAGGAAGGGGTGGGAGAGAGAGACCATAGAAGGGAGAAGACACAGAGGAAGGATAAAGCGACCAGAGGAAGGGGGGAAGATAAAGAGACCAGATGAAGGGGGGAGAGAGAGAGACCAGAGGGAAGGGGAAGAGAGAGACAGAGGAAGAAAGGCAGTGGGGAGGAGAGAGACCAGCAGGAAGGAGAAGACACCAGGAGAGAGATAAAGAACCAGAGGAAGGGGGCTAGGTAACAGGACCAGAAGGGAGGGAGAGAGGAGGGAGAAGACCAGAGGAAGTGGGAGAGAGAGACCAGAGGAAGGGAGTGAGAGCGCGAGACCGGAAGAAGGAGGGGAGAGACAGACTAAAGAAGAGACCAAGGGATGAGAGAGACCAGAGGAAGGAAGAGACAGAGGAGAGAGAGAGTACCAAAATGAAGGAGAGAGAGACAAGAGGAGTGAACAGACAGAGGGAGAGATGAGACAAGAGTAGAAGGGAGAGAGAGGAGACAGAGAAGGAGGAGAGAGAAAAGAGACCATAGGAAGGGGGAGAGAAGAGACCAGAGGAGGAGGGGGAGAAGGAGACCAGAGAAAGTGGGGAGAGAGAGACCAGACGAAGGGAGAGATAGACCAGAGGATAGACAGAGGAGAGAGCGAGAATAGAAGGAGAGAGACTAGAGGAGAGACAAGAGGAAGGGAGAGAGAGAGAAAGTGAAGGGAGTGGCGTAGAACCAGAGGAAGAGAGCGAGAGAGACCAGGCCAGGTAAGGGGCGAGAGAGACCAGAGGAAGGGAGAGCACAGGAGAGATAACAGAGACCAGAGGAAGGGGGGAGGATAACGGAGACCAGAGGAAGGGGGATAGAGAGAGAGAGAGAGAGAGACCAAAGGAAAGGGGGAGAGAGAGACCAGGAGGGGAAGGGAGTGGGAAGAGAGAGACCAGAGGAAGGAGGAGAGAGGAGAGACAGCGGAAGGGAGAGGGACAAAGAGAGATAAGAGACCAGAGGGAAGGGAGAGAGTAAGAGCGAACGGGATAGTGGGAGGAGAGAGAAAGAGACAGAGGAAGGAGAAGGAGAGAAGGAGAACGAGACCGAGGAAGGGAGAGAGAGCGAGAGACCAGAGGAGGGAGAGGGAGAGATACGAGGAAGGATAGACAATGTAGATTTAGAAGAGGGACGGGAGAGATAACACAAGAGGAAGGGAGAGAGAGACAGAGTGATGAGAAAGAAGGGAAAATAGGAGGTAGACAGGAGGAGATGAGCACCGAGAGAAGAGATAGCAAGGACCGAGGGGGCGATTAGAGAAAGAGAGGAGGAGGGAAGGGAGACCCGAGGAAGAGACAAGAGGAAGGGAGAGACCGAGATAGAGACAAGAGGAAGGGAGAGACCGAGATAGAGACAAGAGGAAGGGAGAGAGAAGATGACAGAGAAGAAAGGCAAACGAGAAGAAAGAGTAGAGACAAGAGGAAGGGAGAGAAGGAAACAAAGATAGCAAAAAGGAGGAAGGGGAGGAAGAAAGAGAGCAAGAGAAGGACGAGAGAGGCGGCAGGGAGGCCAATAGAAAAAAGGGAGAGACGAGGTGAGAGAGACAAGAGGAAGGTGAGAAAAAGAGAGAGAAACCAGAGGAAGAGAGGAGAGAGAGAAAAAGAGGAGGGAGGGGAGAGGAGGAGAGGAGAGAGAGATAAAGAGACGGAAGGAAATAAGAGACAGAGAGAAAGAAAGAAAGAAAGAATAGTAGAAAATTAGAGAATTGTGCATCAATATGATTAGACACAAAAAGGCAAAGAGAAATAGAGGAAATCAAAAGAAAGATATTGACAATAAATAAGAGACAAAAAAAGACTCAAATTGGGGAGGAGAGGAGAGAAGGAAAAAGCAGGGAAACTCGAGGGAGGAGAATAGAAAGCCCCCCAACCAGACCAATAAGCATAGATACAAGAGAGATAAAACAAAAAAATAAATAAATGAGACATCAGAGGATAGGAATGTAAAGAGACAGGAATAATAAGAAAGCAACATAGAGGGGAAAAAGGAGAGAAAGATAAGCGAATAATACACTAGAGATTAATACAAGGAAGTGAGAGCGGAGAAGAATGGGGCAAGAGTCAAGAGGGTAGAGAGATGGAGAGAGGAAAAGATAAGAAAGAAAGGATGAAGGCAAGAAAGAGAAAAGGAGAAAAAAGTAAAGAAGAAGAGAGAAGAGGAAAACCTAAGAAAAAGAAAGGGAAAGAAACAGAAATAGTGTGAACATATGTGACTCAGTGATATGAGGAGGTTATTATGCTCACAGATCGAATGGATGTCCAGAGTCATTCTTCTTTGACCCTCCACCTTGTCCACAATAGTTCCCTGCCCTGACCATTTTTATAGGTCCTCTACCCCCAATCTTGGAACTCTTACCCAGCCAAAGAATCTTGATCTTCCCAATGCTGCAGGTTCAGTGTGATGACTCCAGGAGGCCCTGGCCATGGCCAACAGCATCAGGACCTGCTCCCTCATCTGAAACCGAACCCGGCATAGGACTTGTGGCTATGGAGAGTTCATAAGCTTTACCCTGTCTGTGATTTATGAATTAACATAAAAATTCCCCTGTTACAAATATTTCAGGAGAATTGTCAGAAACAAGTAAAAGAGAAATAAGCGATGCGTAAGATTCACCAACAAAATGCGAAAACAAGAAAAAGTCTAAAAAGTTTCCATAAACCCACAGACATATCGGACGGCTCCAGACTATGGATTTAAAGATTTTAGTTTAAATTTCGGAATAATTGCACCACTCAGAGCAATGCGCGGAGTCTGGTAACAACTACTGCCTGAATAATTGTAGGAATGTTGCAGAATTGTGGTCTGGAATTGAGTCGGGTTTAGGGTCGCGAGAGAAGCCGCGGCTATTCTGAGCTGCCATTACTTTCCGGCTACTTTTTCACATTTGTACCTGCATTGTGACCCAGCCTCCCACCCCCGCCCCACCCCCTGCCATTGGCGTCAAGTATTCACTGAGAGCTTTGAGTTCATTTGGACTTTGTTTTTATGGACACATAAGAATTCAGTGGATTAGGAACTTATTATTTAACCTAGTATGCAAAAAAAGTCAAATCGCGATAAATAAAATTTGTCTATATGAGAATGTCAGTTTTATGGGGGGGGGGGGGGGCATTTTTCCTGCTTTATGTTAAAACTGAAACAAGTTTAACATTTTTCTCTCTATGGTAACAGACTACAACAGCCCTCTATGTAGTCTGTCCGGCTATTAAGGTCTGGCTTAGTTTTTTAGTCTGGTCTGGGGGATCTGAGGTTTAATCATTTTGAAGGTCTGGTTTTGGGTCTGAACAATTGTGGGGCTTGTTCTGCTTATTTTGATTTTCGTATGTGAGATCTAAATCATTCTCTGGCAAGTCAGTCAATCTTTTTTTTAGGTGAGCTAGTTGCAGAGATTTGGGCTGGGGACTTCATTGTTTTGGGATTTTGGAATTGGATCTTCTTGGCCAGTGTTACAGGATTTTAGGCCTCGTTCTTCCCATGGGGCAACAATGTATGTTAATAAAAATGGAGTGCTTTCTCTGCTGCAGCCCTAGGTTCTCAAGTGAGTCAGTGTCAGTCTTTACTGTACTTCTAGTATTCTATTCATGACTCAGAATGTTACGAATGCTTGATCTAAACCACTGCCACCGTAGGCCGGATAGATAAGCAATCAGTACTGGAATTGTGGGAACATCAAGATGCTTAAATAAAAATGTGCTAAAAATAAATCAATTTTTTTTCATTTATTAAAATCTGCTTTTCACCCCCAGGACGCCTCTTTAGGGTACACAGAGGGAGTCGCGTCCGCATCTATAGTCACCCATACAACAATAAACCTATCGTGTCCGGATCTGAAAATAATCCAGCAGAATTAACTTGATTTAATAGGTTGGAAACATGATGCGCGGACTGGGCGAGACATGGCTGCAAGGAGCGGCTGCTGGCGTAACAGACCCGGCAACTCACAACAGTTATCTGTAATCCTACAACCGTCAACACCGCTCCAACAGACAGAGAACAGGAATTAATGGGTCGGAAAAAGCGGGGAGGCTGATGTATGAGCGCATGCGCCCAGGACTCACCGGGCTGCTGCAGGATACAGATAAGTTACCGCTATCAGGTTCTAAGCCGCGTCATATCACAAACAGAGGTCATAACTTTTAAAATACTCGAAGACAAAGTAGTTTTCCAGCGCATTGGTGCAGTCAGCACAAGAGGAGATCCGGAGTAAGCGGGACAGTGTATTAAAATGGGAGACTAAACAGACGTCTGAAAGCTGAAACTAATCATCATGATTACAAGAGAGCACTGACACACGTGTAACAAAACTGTATATACTGTCTTTACAAAGAGACAAATAGTGAGTGCAGCTTGGAGGATACATACACGCTACCCGGTTCCTAAAGGTGATTCGCCGGTGGCGGGTCTGGAAATGTGGGAGATCAGGACATGTCGAGGAAGTCCTTGACAAAAGGGTTCTGTTGGACCCATTTCAGAAGCCTCTGGCCCTCAGGGATTTGCCCAAGTCGGGATCTGGGGGTGGGTTTGAGTTTATTGACTTCCATCAGATACCCTTGAAGTTGGGACGTGAACTTGGCGCTGCTTCCATGAAAGCTGTGTGTGAGGGACAATCTGAGTGTAGGAGCTCTGAGGAAAGGGGTTGTTCCCGGGAGGAGTGCGGTGGGCCTGCTGGAGAGCATGGACCACTTCCTGCTTCAGTGCCCCTTAAAACACGGTGTACAACCAGGTGGGGCGCTTCCATCCATTGGCCCGGTTGCCGGGGCTCTCCTATGTCGGAGTGGGCCTATGGAGCATTCGAGGCTGGAGTGCCGGGACCAGTGCACGTTATTCCTAGTCAGTCTAGTGGTCAGGTACAACAAGTGGAACGCCACGTGGTAGTAGGAGCGCAGCGTTAAAATCCTCCCGGTGGATGAGGGGTGGTTACGGAACATTCTGGGTGACTGGTGAAGGTGGCTCTCTGGAGTAGGAGAGGCTGGGCACGGGGAGGGACTCTTCTCCTTTGGAGGGGGTTCTCCTTTAGTGTCCCTTAGTCTGTCATCTCGCGCTACTGGTGTTGGCGTCGAGCTG
Organism: Engystomops pustulosus; assembly: GCA_019512145.1. Lineage (NCBI taxonomy): Eukaryota > Metazoa > Chordata > Amphibia > Anura > Leptodactylidae > Engystomops > Engystomops pustulosus. The sequence goes on from WNYA01003544.1 coordinate 14,952, forward strand.
CACAGTAGATTTGTTTTATCCGGCATGTAGGGTGGGCGGTGAGGGGAAAGGGTTGATGGTGGTTGTATATGTTGTTCAGTTAGTAGTTGTTTAGTTTTCTTATGTAGGGTAAATACTGTAATGTATATATTGTATTATTGTATTAGTGGGGGTTTGGGATTAGTTGTTAGGTGGGAGGGGGGTGATGGTGGGGGAGGGGATTTCGGAACTGACCTTGGACTCTATGATCCAGGGGCACTGGTTGGACTACTCAACGCAAATTTGGACGTTAGCCCAGTTGTCTGGGGGGAAGGGGAGCGTGTGGGCAGGGATCTAGTTTAGTGTGTGTGTGTGTCTTTGTTATTATATTTTAATAACTATATAAATGGGGTGTGGGACTGTGATCGTGTGGCGTGGTGGTTTTGGATTAGCGGGATGTGGGGTGGGTTTATGTATATTATAGTCTTTTGTTATTTCGGGTGTGGCTGTGTTTGTTGTTATTGGTGTGGTTTAGGTTGTGTAACTCGGTGGGTGGGGGTTGGGTTGGGGTTATCATTTCGGTGTATTTTACGTTATGTTTTTGCTAGGTGAATAGGCTGGGGACCAGCAGTAGTATTGTATATATTGTATATTATGTTTTGTTTGTATGTATGTTTTTACTTTTATATAAAATAAAAGATACAGGAGTACTCAGGATCAGTACAGGATAAGTAAGTCATGTATTTACACAGTGACTGCACCAGCAGAAGAATGTGAGGTGCTCTCTTGAGTATAAACAGGATGTAACTCAGGATCAGTACAGATAAGTAATGTCATGTTGTACACAGTGACTGCACTGGCAGCAGAATAGTGAGTGCAGCTCTGGGGTATATACAGGATGTAAATCAGGTCAGTAAGCGGATACGTAATGTCTTATTGCACAGTGAGCACCAGCAGAGAAGTGAGTGCAGGTCTGGGTATAAATGCAGGATGTAACTCAGGATCAGTACAGGAAGTAATGTCATGTTGTAACACAGTGACTGCACCATCAGCAGAATAGTGAGTGCAGGCTTGGAGTATAATAGGTATGTACCTCAGACGTTACAGGATAAGTAATTTCCATGTATGTACACAGTGACTGCACCAGCAGCAGAATAGTGGTGCAGTCTGGAGCGTATAAACAGATGATGACCTCAGGATCAGTTACAGGGTAAGTAATGTCATGTATTACACGTGTACTGCACCAGCAGCGAATAGTGAGGGCAGCTCTGTGAGTATATACATATGTAACTCAGGGATCAGTACAGGATAAGTAATGTCATGTATGTACACAGTGACTGCACCACCGCAGAATAGTGAGTGCAGCTCTGGCGTATAATACAGGATTGTACATAGGATCAGTACAGGATAAGTAATGTCATGTATGATACAGTGACTGCACCAGCAGCAGAATAGGCGGTGCAGCTCTTGTTGAGTATAATACAGGATTGTAACTTGGATCAGTACAGGATAAGTAATGTCATGTATGGACCCAGTGACTGCACCACCAGCAGAATATGAGTGCAGCTCTGGAGTATAATACGGATGCTAACTCAGGATCAGTACGGATAGTAATGTCATGTATATACACGTGACTGCACCAGCAGCAGAATAGTGAGTGCAGTCTGGAGTATAATACAATAGTAACTCAGGATCAGTACAGGATAAGTAATGTCTATGGACACAGTGACTGCACCACAGCAGAATAGTGAGTGCAGCTCTGGAGGTTAATACAGATGTACATCAGGATCAGTACAGGATAAGTAATGTCAGTATGTACACATGACTGCAACCAGCAGCAGAATGTGAGTGCAGCTCTTGAGTATAACTAGGATGTAACTTGGGATCAGAGTGAAAGGTAAGTAAGGAACTGTTTCTTTTACTTATTTGTAACTATCAGGTGACTGCACACCAGCAGAATAGTGAGTGCAGCTCTGGGGTATAATACAGGATGTAACTCAGGATCAGTACAGATAATAATGTCATTGTAAGTACACAGTGACTACACCAAGCAGCAGAATAGTGAGTGCAGCTCTGGGGTATAAACAGAGTAACTCAGGATCAGTACAGGATAAGTAATGTATGTATGTACACATGGACGTTACACAGCAGCAGAATGTGAGTGCAGCTCTGGAGTATAAACAGGATGTCACTCAGGATCAGTACCGGAATAGGTAAGTCATGTATGTACACAGTGACTGCACCAGCAGCAGAATAGTGCAGCACTATGGAGTGTAATTCATGATGTAACTCAGGATCAGTACATGATAAGTAATGTCATGTATGTACACAGTGACTGCACCCAGCGAAGGAAATAGTGCGTGCAGCTCTGGGGTATTATAATACAGGATGCAACGTCAGGATCAGTACAGGATAGGTAATGTCAGTATGTTACACGTGAACTGCACCAGCCAGCAGAATAGTGAGTGCAGCTCTGGGCTATAATTAGGATGTAAATGGATCGTACCAGATAAGTAATCATCATTGATATGTACACGTAGCTGCCCAGTCAGCGAATAGTGAAGTCAGAGTCTTGAGTAAACTACAGGATGTAACTGGGATCATCAGGATAAGAAGTCATGTATGTACACAAGTGACTGACACCACCAGCAGAATAGTGGTGCCGTCTTTGGGGTTAATACAGGAGTTAAATCAGGATCAGAAGGATAAGAATGTATATGTAAGTACACAGTGACTACACCGCCAGCAAATAGGAGTGCAGCTCTGGGTATAATACAGGATGTTGTAACTCAAGGAATCAGTACAGGATAAGTAATGTCATGTATGTACACATGACTGCTACCAGCCAGAATAGTGAGTGCAGCTCTGGAGTATAATTACAGGAGCTGCAACTCAGGATCAGTACAGGATATGTAATGTCCATGTATTTCCACAGTGACTGCACCAGAGCAGAATAGTGATGCAGGCATATGGGAGTGTAATACAGATGTAACTCAGGATAGTAATGATTAAGTAATGTCATGTATGTACACAGGTACTGCACCCAGCCAGCAGAATAAGTGAGTTTGCAATCTGGGGGTATAATACGATGCAAACTCGGATCAGTAAGGATAGAGTACTGTATGTATGTACACAGTGACGCACCAGCAGCAGAATAGTGAGTGCAGTATGGAGTGTAAATGGTTGTGTGATCCTGATGCTCGACGCACTACTGGAGCAAAGGACCCCAATCCAACCAAGGACTGCTCTCTCTTCCCAGGGAGGGGGGAGTGGATTTTATTTGATGTCTGAAGTCTCTGTTCCTGGACCAGGACAGGAAACCAGTTACCAGCCAAAGTGGCGGAAAAGAAAAAAGAAGAACTGACCCTGGCCAAGGACGCAGCGATGGACCTCGGCTGCCACCCCCAAAGGCCGAGGAAATCCGAAGGCTCACGTACAGAGAAAAGCAAAGCAATAGGACTACGTACCTCCTCCTGGAAAGGCTGGTTGTTCAGCTAGAAAGGCTGGGGTGCTCATGAGGTGTGAAAGGTGAAAAAGGCATGCGAGTGATCTAAAGGACCATTGGAGTCGGGGCCATCTATGGCTGAATTAGTGAGCACCTCCATAGTACGAGGAAGCTGGAAAAGCGTCTGAGGGACCTCCAGGAGGAGATGCATGAGAAATGGCCCTAGCGGTGGTGGCTACACAAGAGAAGAAAAAGTCTGTATTTCTGACCAACACAACAGAGGCTCTAGGTCACTCCCATTGGTAGAAAAGCGACCATTATGTGAAACACCTGGGAGAACGGCAGGGGTTTGAGGGAATGACAGCTGGAGAGCTAGAGAGAGCAGAAAGGGTTTGAGATCCAGGCGTGGGATTGAAGGCGACGATGGCGATTGATGAGGATGGATGAGGAAGATCAGCCGTGTCACATTGGTGGCTGCAACAACCCAGCAGGCCTCGCAGAAAGCTGCTCAGAACAGGGCCGGCGCTGATGGGTAGGCAAAGGTGGAAATGCCCAGGGCCCCTGGGGAGGGGAGAGGGAGCGATCTCTCTTTTCTAAATGAACTTCGGATTTGTTCTAGGTGCTATGGATCCAGAGATATTCAGGTTTAAAGTGAGAATATTAGGTGCCATTTTTATATTAAAAAAATCACTCCTGACGGCAGTTTAACAGTTATTATCTCCGACTCCGTTTTCCTACATTTTAGAAACACAAGATTCATATAAAAGAGGAGACTCTCTTCTTTCATAGGAAAAAAGAAGTGAGGTCTATGGTCACAGAGCCAAGATACAGCCCCCTGAAATTAACCCTCCCCCCCCTAATCCAGATTCTTAGCCATCAGGCTGCAGGGAGCATTTGCTGCACACAGGAAATATTGGGGGTCATTTACTAAGGGCCCGAATCGCGTTTTCCCGAGTGTTACCCGAATATTTCCGATTTGCGCCGATTGTACTGAATGCCCGGGATTGTGTCGCACGCGATCGGATTGTGGCGCATCGGCGCCGGCATGCGCGCGGACGGAAATCGGGGGGCGTGGCCGAACCAACGAAAACGACCTAGATTCGGAAAAACCGCCGACATTTTTAAAACCCGAAAAAAGTGTCGCTTGGTGACCGCTTACCTTTCACCTGGTCCAGTGTGGTGCATTCCGTGGCGGTGGAGATGATTTTCAGCGCAGCAGCCCAGTACCCTGGTGTGGATGGCGGGTAGGAACTCCCTTCATGAATACCCGCCGGACCCGAATCCAGAGCGCGAGAACGCGCCCTGAGATCGCCGAATGCGGCCGGGTGTAAGTAAAATTGCCCCATTCTCTTTATATGTCACAACATTTGAGAAGGGAAATAAACAACTAATATTCATGTTTTTAACCTTTGTCTCTATGCAGAACATCTAAGAAAACACTTTGGGCCACATGTATCAATCATTTTTTCTGTTGTTTTTGCGCCTTTTCATTCAGCCGCACCGTTTTTGTGCCATTTTTGCGACTAAACGCCAAACTTGCTGCGCAGCAAAAATAAGCAGCTTTCCCTCATTTATCCTATTGCTTGAGACTGGGATTTTTATATACACCTCGTCAGAAGATATCCAATCGGTGTGTAATAGAGGAGAGAGAGAAGGAAACAAGAGGAAAAGAGCAACCTCGTGACGTATCAGTAATGCACAAGGGGAAGGATGGATGGGTAAATGGTCACTCACCTATTACATAGGCATAATGCATATGTAAAGTGTAATACCAGCAGCGGCGGTATCCTTGTAGATCAGCAGCACTCGGACCCAGGTCCTCGAGGTGAAGAGGATCATTGAAGAAAAACCCGAATGGAAGCAGGAGTGTTGGCGCTTAGAAAATCCTCGATAAGTAAGTATAAATGGCTCAAAAAGAGTACTTTTTTATTTTACAAAATAAAAGATATTTCTTTTAAAAGATTGTAAAAACAATAAAATAAAAATGCTACGCGTTTCTGCTCTGTACCGGAGCCTTCATCAGGCAAGATTTTATTGTTTTTACAATCTTTTAAAAGAAATATCTTTTATTTTGTAAAATAAAAAAGTACTCTTTTTGAGCCATTTATACTTACTTATCGAGGATTTTCTAAGCGCCAACACTCCTGCTTCCATTCGGGTTTTTCTTCAATCCTCATTTATCCTAGCAATCCAGATGTTTTGCTGCGCCTAATGATATTCATCACTTGCGACTTTTCATTTAGGCGCAAAAACACTCCAGCCTGAAGGTGGCGTTAACTGAGAAGAAAGCACTGAGCCCCTTTGCAGAACAGCTCATTTCTAGCAGCAGAGCTCAGCCAGACACTGCAGACACTAGAACAGATCATACAGACATGAGATACTCTGCAGACAGGAGCTGCTGACTCTATTTACAGTTCATCACCTTCTATTTTACAAAACATTCTGCAGAATCCTGAGCTCAAAGCAAGAGAGAAGAGAACTGTGCAGAATGTTGCAGAAACTACAGACAAGTGTCCCCCATGTAATTCTGCACAATGTCTGAGGGGGATACTGTGCAGAATTACAGGGGTGCAGCAGGAGACCAGCATTGGGGGATCCCCTCCAGGAGAAGCCCCTGCTGAGGAGGTCACTGGGTGCAGGGTGTCACACACCTGGGTGCTGCTGTGAGTGTTATCTTCATTCTGGGCTGTGGGAGAAGCAGAGAGAAGCTTGTAGCAGTATGACATGTAAGTGCCCGAATCTAACATTGCGCCTAAACTGCGCCAAAATTGCGCCTAAACTGTGTTAAAGTAAAGTGATTAATAAGAGGCAGGAAATTACCTTATCACAGATGGTTGTAGCTTGTGATAATTCTGGAAAACAGTGTGCCAGAATTTAGGTGCAACTACTACACATAGGCGCACAAAAGTGATAAATGTGGCCCTTTCTCTCTTATTCCCTTTTATTTTGTGATAGTTATTTTTTGTTGGGAAAATTGACTGATACGATGAACATTCAATCCTCTTCGCCTAATGTGACTACACCGCGACCAGAACATGTCCATAAAGTTATATGGAACACCAAAAACACTCACATTCTTATGAAGCGCGGAGGGTTCTGTTATTGTGTGGATAATACAATGGCGCACATCTAAAAGTGACTTTTATTATCTCATTAGAAAGGTTTATGGATATATAGTTATTTATTTGGGTTACTGTTGTGTAAGGAACAGACAATGATACATCTGTGTGAATTTTTGCAGTTCCCTTTGCTGCATATTTTGGTGAATATATTGGTGTGGGGTCTGTATGATCTCCTCACATCTTACTGTTTTAGGAAAGTATATTTTCTTTATATAAGTATCTGGATTTGTACATATTTTAGAGGAAATTTTGAATGTTAATTGCCAAATGCATCGCCTGGTTGTCTGCTTTCAAAATTCTATAGGTTTTATGGCGCCTTTACTTTTTATTCTGTTTTATTGCTATATTTTGCAGGTTGTGACTGTCTTAAAATTTGTAGCTGAAAAGCAGATATCTAGTTATTACAGTGTTAGTGATATGATGATTTATTTATGTGAACATATCAATATGGGACATTTGTGAACTCTACACATGACCATCTATTACATTTAGGAGATGTGAAGGTAAATCTTTTGCCATCAAAGTCAAATTTTAAGTATTTTTAATAAAATGTTTCAATTTGAATCAAAATTGCATGAAGGCGCCTCTGTCTATAAACTCTTTAATGCAATTTTGAAAATGGGGCAAGTGTCTGCTTTCAGAAAATATCGGTCCCTCTCCCCAATGGGCCTCACAGTCTAATCAACCTACCAGTAATTTTTTGGAGTGTGGGAGGAAACCGGAGGACCCAGGAGGAAACCCATGCAGACACAGAGAGAACATACAATCTTTGCAGATGTTGACCAGCGCTGCAAGGCTGTAGTGCTAATCACGGAGCCACCGTGCTGCCCATAAATCTCCCTATCATTTATCTATCTCCTATAAAATTCTCCCATATTACAGTTTGTTTTACCATACTAAAGGAGCCTCTTGCTTACTGTGACTGGTCATAAAATAGTTTTATTTTGGGGCTCCACTTTTAGTTTTGCCCAGGGCCCCACTTTGTCTAGAACCGGCCCTGCCTGCAGAGCCCATTACCATCAGGCTGCGGCTCTGCCATCCTGGAGGAGGAAAGTGATGGCAGCGGCCAGGGAGGGGTGCTAAAGGCTCAGATTCGACAACTTGAGACCCCAGTTCACCTCCAGAACTTTTCCTTTAGCGATGATTTGCCGGATGATGAACAAAAGAAGAATCAGAGAGCCAAGAAGACCAAGGCGTCTCAGGAGGGGAGTCTGGTGTATGTTCCCCTCCCTGTCCCCTCCGGGCCGGCAGCAGTGTCAGCCTGTCGTCTAGACCCTATTACCCAGCCCAGCCCGAATCCTGCAGTGGACTCGGTGCCAGGGTGCGGGGAGATTGCAAAACCAGGATCCATCATGGCGCAGAGCACCAGCCTTGTTTGTAGTAGCAAGGATGGTGCAGGGAAGGCATCGGCCGAAAGGCCGGACAGTGAGGACGATCCAGCAGGTCCTGGTACTGTGCGCTGCCCCCCAGTGGGAGAGGGTGGCCTGTTGCTCCTGTGGCCCCTCGCACTGTGGCTGCTGCCTGCTCTGGTGGGCGGTGGTGGTGACGCATGCCAAGGGGGGGTGGAGCTCGTTCTGAAGATGAACTTCAGGGACAGTGACATCTTTGCCCTGATCCATCCTTATGGTACTCTTGAGTTCGATGTCAGCTTTGTTCGTCTGGAGGGCTTAGAGCTCTTCTGGTCAAATTACAAGCTGGCAAAGAACAAGCCCGCCTGGTGAGACTTCGCTATGCAAGCAGTATCTCGCCAAAATGCAGTCAAGAAGGTGACTGTTTTGACACTTTCTTGTATGTTATGGTAAAGTGGTTCAGGTACCTCAGAAAAAAAGGGATGAATATGGTATTTGGTCTGGGGCCTGGACCTTCATGATGAAGTTGAAGTGTTCAGGCGGCACAGTCGCTCACATTCCCTCTTCAGCCTTTCTTGGGCGAGACAGAATCCTGATTTTCTACCAGGGGCAGCCGAAGGACTGTCACAGGTGCGGTGATCCCACACACTTTAGCGCCAGCTGCCAAGTGCAGAAGTGCGCTTTGTGTGGTGGGCTAGGTCATCTCGCTGCATCCTGTAAGGACATTAGGTGTAACCTGTGTGGTGAGCTCGGTCACCCTTTCAGCCGTTGTCCTCGCTCCTTTGCCAATGCAGTTGTGACCCCAGTGGAGGAGAGCCAGGAGGTTGCTTCTGCTGGGGAAGGTACCAGCAGAGGTGGAAGAACTGAGGGGCCTGAGAATAAATTCAAGAATAAGTCACCTTCTCAGTTGAGGCAGCTTGAAGCCAGACAAAAAGGGAGAGACCTGGGGAAGCCTCAGGTTGCTGGGGTGACCCTTGGTCCTTCCTCAGAGGATGATCTTGAGGCCCTGAGGGATGATGAGTTGGATGAGGAGTTCAGAAGGATCGAGCGCGAGAAAGGTGCCATGTCCCATTTGACCAACAAGAGGGTCCAAAAGATACATATAAGCCATGAGGCACCAAAAGATTAACATCCCGAAACGTGAATTATAAACCTCAAAAACAAGACGGGATGTATGCAGAAAATATGTGAACTTTATTAAGCAAAGAAATTCATAAAAACAATTAAAATGCACTTCATGTGCTAATGTCCAGCAGCCATCCCTTAGGTCAATACAGACATGAATACAAAATATTATCCAGGAACCATTACCTGGTATTGGTCAGAACTACCAATATAATAAGACAGTATTCAAAATACGAAATGTAGAGCACAATGTAAATTGAGTGGTTCGACCATAAGAAAAGCAATTTAAATAGTTACATAAGGTGCATAATGTGGTCAGGGAGGGAGTTGGAGGAAGGATTCCCCACGCGTATCGCCTGTCTATGCAGGCTTCCTCAGGGGTAAATGCAAACTGTAAACAGGTCGAATATAAATGAGAAAGACCCACCTCCAGACACATCCCACAGAGCGCGCATCCTGGATCAGCTGTCGGCGTGCGTTCCAACTAGTTATAGTGGCGGTACAAGAACTTTGTCTAATTAACATCTATGGTCCCCAGTCCAAGTGGGACAGGAAGTGTCT
>WNYA01003545.1:0-24509 GCA_019512145.1 Engystomops pustulosus
TACATCTCTGATACATAAAAATAGACTAATACATCTCTGATACATGAGACTGATACATATTTTTTTTTGGGGTTAGAGAGATTATATAGTCTATTAATAGCGCAATAGGTACCAAAAACCACTGTAATTACTAGTAGTCTATATAATGGCGCCATACGTACCAAAATAACACATGTAATACATAGTCTATTATAATGGCGCCATACTGTACCAAAATAACACTGTTGTTTAATACATAGTCTATATAATAGATGCCATACTGTACCAAAATATCACTGTAATACATAGTCTTATAATGGCGCCATACTGACCAAAATACCACTGTAATACATAGTCTAATATAATCGCGCCATACGGTACCAAAAATCAATGAATACATAGTTCTATATATAGCGCCATCTGTACCAAAATAACACTGAATACATAGTCTATATCATAGACGCCATACGGTACCCAAATATCACTGTAATAATAGTCTATATAATAGCGCCATACTGTACCAAAATATCACTGTAATACTACAGAGTCTTATAATAGGCCATACTGTACCCAAAATAACACTGTAATGCATAGTCTATATAACTAGCGCATACGTCCAAAAATAACACTGTAATACATAGGTCTATATAATAGCGCACCTAACTGACCACCAAAATATCACTGCAATACATAGTCTATATAATAGCGCCATCGTACCAAAATATACTGTAATACATAGTCTATATATAGTGCCATTAATGTACCAAAATATCACTGTAATACATAGTCTATTATTAATAGTGCCAGACTGTACCAAATATCACTGTAATACAAAAGTCTAGAGAATAGCGCCAACTGTACAAAATATCACTGATCAATACATAGTTATATAAAGGCGCCCATACTGCTACCAAAAAAACACTGTAATGCTAGTATATATAATAGTGCCATACTGTACCAAAATAACACTGTAATAATAGTCTAATAATAGCGCCATACTGTACCAAATATCACGTAATACTTAGTCTATATAAAGTGCATACTGTGCCCAGCAAAATATCACTGTTAATACAGAGTCTTATAATAGTGCCCTACTGTACCAAAATATCACTGTTGTAATACATTAGTCTATATAATAGGCCTTACTGTACCAAAAATAACACTAATCATATTGTTATAATTAGCGCCATACTGTAACAAAATAAACATGTAATACATAGTGTAAATATAATAGCCCATACGTACAAAAATAACACGTAATACAGAGTCTATAGAATAGCGCCAGACTGTACCAAAATAACACTAAACATATCTGTATAATCGCGCCCTAACTGTACCAAAAATATCACTGGAATACATAGTATATAATAGCGGCCATACTGTACAAAATAACAATGTAATACATAGTACTATATAATAGCGCCTACTGTCCAAAAATAACACTATACAGTACTCTGTATAATGAGCCCATACTCTGCTTTTATCAACAAAACAAATATCACTGAATAATAGTCTATATATAGCGCCATACTGTACCAAAATAAACACTGTAATACATCGTCTAATAATAGCGCCAACTGTACCAAATATCACTGTAATACATAGTCTATATAATAGTGCCTACGTACCCAAAAAACACTGAATTACATAGGTCTATATATAGCGCCCTACTGTCCAAAATATACACTGTAATACATAGTGTTTATAATGGGCTATACTGTACCAAAAATCACTGTTAAGACATGTCTATATATAGCGCCCATATGTACCAAAATATCACTGTAATACACAGTCTATTTTCTAATAGTGCCATGACTGTACCCTAATAACACGTAGACATAGTGTATATAATAGTCCATACTGCTACCAAAAATATAATGTAATGCATTAGTATTATATAATGCCGCCCTATGGTGCCATTAATAACACTGTTGTTAATACATAGTATATATAATAGCGCCATACTGTACCACAATATCATGATAACATTTAGGGGGGGGTCTAATATAATGGCGCCATACTGTACCAAAATAACATGTAATACATGTCTATTAAATAGTTGCCATACTGTACCAAAATTCACTGTAATACAACAGTTCTATTAATAGTGCCCTATGTACCAAAATAACACTAAGACATAGTCTATATAATAGCGCCATACTGTACACAATATCACTGTAATTACAGAGTGTAGATAATGGAGCCCTACTGTACCAAAAATATCACTGTAATACATGTGTATTTATATAGACCGCCATACGTACCAAATATCACTGTATATACATAGTGATTATACTGGCGCCATTTACTGACCAAATATCACTGTAATACATAGTCTAGATAATAGACGCCATACTTACAAAAATATCATCTGTAATACATAGTCTATATAATGGCGACATACTGTACCAAAATAACACTGTAAATACATAGTCTTATAATAGTGCCTACTGTACCAAAAAATCATCTGTAATACATAGTCGAATAATGGCGCCATCTGGACCAAAATAACAATGTCAATACATATCGTCTATATATAGCGCAATACTGTGCCAAAATATCAACTTTGTTTTAATACATAGTCTATATAATAGCGCCATACTGTACCAAAATAACACTTTGAATACATAGTTATAATAATAGCGCCCCATACTTGTACCCAAAAAACACGGTAGTACATAGTCTATATAATGGCGCCATACTGGGCAAAATCTAAAGTAATACATAGTCTATATAATGGCGCCGATACTGTAACACAATAACACTGTAATACATAGTCTATTAATAGAGGCCATACTGTACCAAAATAAAACACTGTAATACATAGTCTATAATAGCCGACCATACTGTGCCAAAAGATCACTGTAATACATATTATATAATGGCGCCATACTGGACCAAAATAACACTGTAATAAATAGTCATAAATAGCGCCATCTTACAAAAATAACACTGTAATACATAGTCTATATAATGGCGCATACTATGCTACCAAAAATCACTGGAATACATGTCTATATTAATAGGCCATACGTGCAAATAACACTGTAATACATAGTCTATATAATGGGCCATTACTGGACCAAATACCACTGTAATACATAGTTATATAATAGCGCCATACTGTACCAAAATAAAAACTGTAATACATAGTCTATATATGGCGCCATCATGATACCAAAATATCACTGTTAATACATAGCTATATAATAGCGCATTTACTGTCCCATTAATAACACTGTAATTACATAGTTGTATTAATGCGCCATACTGTACCAAAATATCACTGTAATTAATAGTATATATAATGGACCGGCCCTTACTGTACCAAACTAAACGATAATACATAGTCGATAAATGGCGCATACTGTACCAAAAATCATCACTGAATACAGAGTCTAATAATGGCGCCATTACTGTACCAAAAAATCCTGTAAACATATTCTATATAATGCGCCATACTGAACAAATATCAGTTAAGACATAGTCTATTAATGGCCGCCATACTGCTACCAAAATATCACTGTAATACATAGTCATATAATAGCGACATACTGTACCAAAATACACGTGTAATACATAGTTATATAATAGTGCCATACATGTACCAAAATAACACGGAATACAAGGTCTATAATAGCGCCATACTGGGCCATAATAACACTGTAATAAATAGTCTATATAATGGCGCCCTACTGTACCCCAACAATCACTGTAAATACTAGTCATTAATGGCGCCATTACTGTACAAATATCACGTAATACATAGTTATTTATAATAGTGAATTACTGTACCAAAATAACACTGTCATACATAGTGTAATATAGCGCCATACTGGCCATAATAACACTGTAATACATAGTCTATAAATGGCCCATACTGTACCAAAAATATCACTGTAATATAGTCTATAAATGGACGGCCATACTGTACCAAAAAATCTGTCATAATAGTATATAAAGCTGCCATACTGTACCAAAAATAAACACTGTAATACATAGTGTATTAATCGAGCATGACGTGCCATAATAACACTGTATCATAGTCTATATAATAGTGCCATACTGTGTCCAAAAATCACTGTAATACATAGGTCTATATCAGTGGTGGCGAACCTATGCACGGGTTGCCAGAGCGGCACCGAGCCCCTCTCATGTGGCACCAGGCCATCACCCAGCAAGAGTTCACCAGGACAGGACTAAAGAAGCTTCCGCACCGAACCTTTCCTACAATGATGATGAATTTGCCCTCCTCCTTTCAACGTGCGTTGGTTGCTTTAGAAGCGGAACGATTGAAAGTGGTCAAAGAACAAGGAGAAATAAATTGCCTTTGCTTAAAGTCGGTGGCTGGCACTTTGCTATAAAAAGTTGGCTTTTGGTTGAAGTAAGTTTGGGCACTCAGGCTCTAAAAGGTCGCCATAACTGGTCTATCTAATGGCGCCATAGGTACCAAACTTATCACTGATAATACATAGTCTCTATAATGGCGCCATTACTGTACCCAACATATCACGTAATACAAGTTATTTTATAATGGCCGCCTACTGTACCAAAATAAACACTGTTAATACATAGTCTATATAATAGTGCCATTACTGTACCAAAATATCACTGTAATACATACTCTGTATAATAGCACAATACTGTACCAAAAAACACGGTATACATAGTCAATAATAGCGCCTACTGATACAAAATATCACTGATACTACATTAGTCTATAATGGCGCAATATGTACCAAAATATCACTGTTAAGACATAGTCTATTTAATTGGCGCCATCTGTACCAAAATATCACTTGTAATACATAGTCTATATAATAGTTGCATAATGTACCAAAATATCAATGTAATACATAGTCTATATATGGCGCCATACTGCTACCCAAAATATCACTGTAATACATAGTCTATATAATGGCGCCAATATGCTACAAATATCACTGTAATACACTTAGTCTATATAATGCGCCATACGTACCAAACTATCACTGTAATACATTAAGTCTATATAATAGTGCCATACTGTACAAAATATCACTGTCTAATACATAGTTCTATCTATAGTGCATACTGTACAAAATATCACTGTTGTAATACATAGTTATATAATGGGCGCCATACTGTACCAAAATATCACTGTAATACATAGTCTATATAATGGCGCATTTTACTGTACCAAAATATCAACTGTAATACATAGTCTATCTAATGGCGCCATTACTGAACAAAATATCACGTAATACAAGTCTATATAATGGCGCATACGCTACAAATTCACTGTAATACAGAGTCTATATAATAGCGCCAGACCGCTACCAAAATATCACTGTAATACATTAGTCTATCCTAGAACCCCTCCTCTCACCCCGCTCGAAATTACCTGTACCAAATATTCACTGTAATATAGTCTATATATGGCGCCCATACGGTACCAAAATATCACTGTCATACATAGTCATTATAAATGGCGCCCATACTGTACCAACATTCACTGTAATTACATGAGTCTATATCAAGGCCGCCATACTGTACCACAAAAATATCACGGATACATAGTCTATATAATAGGCCATACTGTACCAAAATATCACTGTAAGACATAAGTCTATATAATAGCGCCATTATGTTACCAAAATATCACGTTAATACAAGGTCTATATAAGGCGCCTACCTGTACCAAAATATCACTGTAATACCTAGTCTATATAATGGCGCCCATAATGACCAAAATAACAGGTAACATAGTTGATATTAATAGCGCCATCTGTACCAAAATAAACGTAATACATAGTTCTAATATAATGGCGCATTACGTACCAAAATATCACTGTAATACATCGTCTATATTGTAAAAAAAATAGCCGCCATACTGTACCAAAATATCATGTATACACAGTCTATTAATGGCGCATACTGTACCAAAAATATCACTGTAATACCAGGTATATAATGGCGCAATACTGTACCAAAAGAACACTGAATACATAGTCTATATTATAGGCCATCATACTGTACCAAAATATTCAATGTAATACACACAGTCTATATAATGGCGCCATACGGTACCAAAATATCACTTAATTTACACAGTCTATATAATGGCGGCCATACTTTACAAAATAACACTGTAATACACAGGTTATAATGGGTTGTGCGCCATACTGTGACCCAAAATAAACATGTTAATACATAGCTATATAATGGAGCCATTACGGTACCAAAAAATATCACTGTCATACATAGTTATTATAATAGCCCCATAATGTACCCAAAATATCACTGTAATACATAGTCTATATAATAGCCCCCATACTGTACCAAATAACACTGTAATACATGTCTATATAATACGCCATACTGCGACCAAAAGAACACTGTAATACATAGTCTATATAATAGCGCCATAATGTACAAAAATTAACATAATACATAGTCTATTATAATGGCGCCATTCGGTCAAGCAGGAGGACAATATGAAGATTCCCCGAATCCTCAGATGCCTCTATAAAGTGATCCGTCCGCACCTGTGAAGCTCTGTGCTCCACCCTTGAGTAATAAACGCTTCCCATCGTGAGCCTCAGCAGCTTACGTCTACCTACGTGCCTTTAGAAAAGATTTAAGGTGGATCCAACAAATCACCTCCATCCATTATAAAGAGGCAGTCAGATTGTTCCCTCCGCCCCGGCAATAACACAGTAGATGTCTGAAGCCCTTTGAACAACCAAAACCTCATGTACAGGGTCGGCTCTTTGTGTTGTTGTTTTTTTTAACAACCCGCTTTTAATTGAGGGACTTAGATGCTACCATGGCTTGCATTCTCGCTTGTACTGTGGTCATTGATGATGAGCAGGAAATGTGAGTACCGCAGTTTACACTGACACACGACTTGTGTATACTGACTTGTGTGTTCAGTATAAACTGCAGTCTCGCATTCTATTCACCATCAAAAGACAGCAGTATGGAAAGTCCTGACGTAGAGGACGTGTCAGGACTGCCACAGTGTTTCCCCTGGCCCGGCTCTCCTGCGGGTCTATCAACCACCGATTATTACTCAAATAAATGGGGGCAGATTTTATTTAACACACTGGGGGTCATTTACTAAGGGCCAGATTCGCGTTTTCCCGGAGTGTACCCGAATATTTCCGATTGCGCCGATGTACATGAATTGCCCCGGGATTTTGGCGCGCAACGCGAGCGGATTGTGGCGCATCAGCGCCGGCATGCGCGCGACGGAAATCGGGGGGCGTGGCCCCGAACGAAAACCCGACGTATTCGGAAAAACCGCCGCATTTAAAAACCGAAAATGGTGGTCGCCCATGGGCAATTTACATTACCCCGGACCATTCGCGGATCCAGCGGCGCTTTCTGCGTAGGATTCGGGTCCGGTACGGGATTCAGTGAAGGTAGTTCTCCGATCCGTCCACCAGGTGGCGCTGCTGCTGAAAGCATATCGAACAGCACTCGGAATACACCGGCTACAGGATGAAGGTAATGCAGCCCCAAGAACACATTGTTTCGTTTGTAATGCGCGGTTTTTCCGAATCCGCGGGTTTTCGTTCGGCCACGTCCCCGATTCCGTCGCGTGATGCCGCGCCGATGCGCCAAATACGAGTCGCTGTGCGCCAAAATCAACCGGGGCAATATTCAGGGAAAATCAGCGCAAACGGAAATATTGCGGGTAACACTGCGGTGAGAAACCGTGAAAGTGGCCCTAGGAAATTGACCCCCACTGTCTGAAAAGTCAGAAATTTTCTAGTTGCCATGGCAACCAATCACAGCTCCCTTTAAAAATATTTTCTATGAGCACTGGTAAAGAAAGCTGAGCTGTGATGGTTGCCATGGGCAACTAGAAATATTCTGACTTACAGACAGCTTGAAAATTCGGCGCAATTATCTCTACGAGACAGGACCAGCGCCATGTGTGTTTACAACGTATAGTCACCACTGTGCCGCTCAGAGAAAATTCTATAATTGGGGGAGATTATCAGTAGTTCTAAGGTTAAAACTGTCCTAGTTGCCCATGGCACAATCAGAACTCAAGCTTTCCTTTTACAAACAGCTGTGCAAAATGAAAGCTGAGCCTGATTGGTTGCATGGGACAACTAGACCAGTTCTAATCTCGACACTTCTGATAAAAAAACTCTCCCATTGACTCAAAGATTTCTCAAATCAATAATTACTTGTGATATCCACCCCGGGGGGGAAAACTGGGGACAACCAATATAGCTGCTAGTAAGGCTCTTAAAGGGGTTGTCACTCCTGTGTCACTCAGCTATCCAACACTATACATGGTACATGACTAATCATGAGTGATGGATTAATGTTCCCCCTGCAATGATTACACTGTAACAGATTACAGCTGGTTATGAGAATGATGATCTTGCACTAATGATCATTACTGGAAGTATAAGGCCCCCGCCCCTGTTTAGTCAAGGAACATCAATTATTGCATATAACAACAAATAAATACGCCACAACAGTGAACCTTACTGTGACCACTTAATACCACCATTTGGTGCTCAACATTATACTGGAACAAAATAATACCGTAGTTAGAACAGTAATTAACCAGTACAGTGAGCAAATAATACCACCATACAGTGCAACATCAAACTATTCAATTGCTCATGTATTATTTATATTATGTATATGTATTACCAATACAATACCACAGTAGATGACCAAATTATCACTCCGCACAGAAGCTAAATAAACAACAATAGATAATAACCAACTTTTTTAAGTACATTTCAGCACCACATTGTGACCAAATTAATACCGTCACACAGCGCTCTTCGCACAAACCAACGCTTCCCAAATACAACAGCATGTGCACACATAACACCAATGTATTGTAACAATATCACACCATCCAACATAATTTCTATAATGACAACACCACATCATACTACATACAGGGTTTAATGTAGATTTCCACCACCTCACAGTGACCAAAAAACCGTATAAAGTGCTCAAATATTACCAATATACAGTGCACAGATAATACCCCCATACAGTACTTACATTTCTAACATATACAGGACCAGATAATACCCCCATACAGTGCTCACATATTACCAATATACAGTGACCAGATATACCCCATACAGGCTCAAGATTACCTTACGGGGACCAGATAATACCCCATACACTGCTCACATATACCAATATACGGGGACCAGATAATACCCCCATACAGTGCTCACATATGACCAATGTACAGTGACCAGGATAATACCCCTATAACAGTGCTCACATGTTACCATCTACAATGACCAGATAAACCCCCATACAGTGCTCACATATTCAAATATCGGTGACAGATAATACCCCCATTACAGTGCTCACAATATTACCAATAGACAGTGACCAGATAATCCCCCCATACAGTGCCTCAATATTACCCAATATAGTGACAGATACTACCCCGACACTGATCACCATATTACCAAAGGTCACCAAATATACCCCCATACAGTGCTCAGGTAGTACCAATAGACAGTAACCAGATTCATACCCCCATAACGTGCTCAGGTATCCCAATATACAGTCACCAATAATTAACCCCCATATAGTGCTCGCAAATTACCAAACCATGAAATACAGCCTACACGACAATATTCACATGACACCCAGTATACTGAACCTAATAATACACCCCAATATACCTCCATACCATAATCCTGCGTATAGATAAAGTTCATGGATAGTAGTAAAAAGCAGTGGTAACTCTGCTACATCTGTCTGGGGTAAAAAACGGACATTTTCATTTGTTAATTGATATAAACAACTGGTGCAGGCAGGAAGAGTTAGGGAGGGAGTGCTGCTACGGGGATAAACATCTGACATCACTCCGCAGGGGCTCGCCCGACCAGCGGGGTCATGAAGCACACCACAGCGCAAGACTGTACACAAATCTAAAACAGCGCCGCGCAGACACACGGGCGAGGGGTTATCACAATGGATCCTAACGGTAGATGAGATTAATAGGGAGATCCAAAACCAATAAATCCTGGAGGAGCGGAGCAGAGTGGCTGGACCAGCAGATATCCTCTAGGCTCCAATATGTAGCAGACAAACAGAAGGGATCTCATTTACAGTTCATCTTTGGTAGTTTTCTATCTATGGTATCAAAAAATAAATAATATATATCTGTATTTATTATATCACCATCATATTCCGCAGCGCTGTAAAGACCATGGGGGACATCTACATTTAGAAATAAGACATTACAGAGTAATAACACTGATACATCCTGTTGGTAGATGATTACACCGTAGATAGATATGAGATGATAGATAGATAGGAGATAGAATAGATAGAATGAATAGATAGATAGATAGATGATCGATATGAGTGATAGAAGATAGATAGATAGATATAGATAGATCGAGATAGATACGATAGATCGATAGATGAGATAGTGATATATAGAGTATAGATAGATATGAGATGAATAGACCAGATAGATAGATAGATAGAAGACTAGATAGATAGATATGAGATATATGTATAGATGTAAGATGTGATAGGATAGATAGATACAATAGGATGTGAGTAGATAGTATAGATAGTGATACGAAATTTTTAGATAGATAGATAGATAGATTGATGATGATAGCAGATAGATAGATAGTATATAGGAAGATAGTAGAGATAGATGGAATTAGATATCTCAACCTAATATAATAATATGGGTAAGGCAGATTCTTTGTTAGTCACATCGACCTCTGTTGTTTGTATAATTTCCGCTGATTGCAACTGTGTAAATGGCTTGAAAAAGGCTCTTGAGCGAAACGTCGCTATTTGTTATATGTGATGGAATTAAAAAGACCACATTTATTTCCTTCACCACAAACGAAGTGAGTGCTGCACGTTCTGTTTCTTCAAATCCCTATCTGGAGGACTCTTAGCCCAGTCCTGTGTTGCCCCCCTTAGCCCACCCTCCTACTCAAACGTCTTGAGTGCGCTTGTATTTTCCCAATGATAGAAGATAGATAGATAGATAGATAGATAGATAGATAGATAGTAGATGGGAGCTTTATATAAGTCTTCTTAGAGCAGGAAACGTTATAGTTGCCCATGTCACCAATCAGAGATCAGCTTTCATTTTCCCCAGCAGATGTTTATAATGAAAGCTGAGCTCTATTGGTTTCCACTGGGAAACTAGAACAGGTTTTACAAACCCTCACAAACCTAGGCTTAATACAATGGCTCAGACCATATTTCAGCGACATGAACAGGCTACAAATATACTGTTGCAAACATATCCACAATAAGTTAGCAATCATGCAGCAAAGGTAACTTACGGCTATGGAGAGGGCTCACCCGTGGCCTCTCCATGAGCCGCGCACCCGGGACCGCCGCCCCGTGAATACACGGCGGGCTGTCGGGATGTACCGAGTCGTTTCAAGACCGACCCATTGACCGCTAGACAAGAGAAGATTTTTTACTGTCTTCAAAAGTCCGTCTATAAGCCGGAAATATTAGGTACATTAGATCCACATGTGTATAATCTATCTATAACCTTGCTTTTGTTGGTGTTATAGCGACGACTGTTGATAATTCGACACTACTGTTTGCAGCCAGTTTTGCGACTAAACACCAAACTAGCGTACGCATTCGAAATATACCTGTTTTCCTCATAGTGTCGTCCCATATGACCAGTATGTTTCGCTTAATACTATGCTTCCTCTTGACGACTTTTCATTCAGGCGGGCAAATCAGGGGCAAAAAAAAAAATCACCACTCCAGCCCGTAAGGTGCTTGTAAAAAGCAAGCGTTATAAACCCGTAAGGCTCGTCTACATGCACAGCTATGGCCATGGATTCCAACCTTGAAAATCATATTACCCCTCCGATTGCTACATACGATTTATACCATAAAAATCAGCAGCCCAAGACGGACCCTGGATTTCCCATGGAGATTATGAGGTGGATTTGTGGTGGCAGAGCTGATGGATTTATGATGGGGGTCACCCTCTAGTCACACATCCTACAGGACCAAGCGTGTCATGATGTGTTCTCCACCCATCGATGAAAGCTCTCTCCTTCCCTAAACAATCCTAGATCCCCTTTAAATGATTTAAAAAAAAAATCCAGATCCGCGCTCAGCATCCGCCATTGCCTTCTCGCTGATTGCTTCCATGCTGCCCCATTATCTCCATTTACTCCGTCTCCTCGCTTTCTTCTCTTTCACCATCTAACAGGTCCCCCCTGGTATCTATTCCTTTCTTCATCGTATGTGGACGAATATCTGACTATCTTTTGAGTAAATAGTGCAGTATCTATGAGATACGATGAGATAGGATAGATAACGATAGTCTAGATATGATCAGATATAGATCAAATAGATAGATAAGATAGATACTAGAAGATAGATAGACTATAGAGATAGCTTCAGGTAGTTGATATATAAATGATAATAAAGAGGCATCAAAATAATAGATAGATAGATTATACACAATTAATATGGTAGCAGTCTTTGTTAGTCACATGACTTGTTTATGTTTTATAAATTTCCGCTGATTGCACTTGTTCAGAATGTGCTTGAAAATGAAAAAACAAGTGCTAAATCTTGAGCTCGAAACTGTATAAGGCTTGTCGCTATGTATTAATATGCGATGGACTAGAAAAGAACCACATTATTTCATCTCAACACAGAACGGTGCTGCACACGTGTTTCTTCAAATCCTATGCGTGGAGGACTCCTAGGCCACAGTCCTGACTGTTCCGTGCACCCTCCACTTCAAGACGTCTTGAGTGCATGCTCTCTTGTGATGTTCCATGATAGATAATAGATAGTTAGATAGATACGATAGATAGATAGCTAGGGGGATAGAAGGATAGATGCGGAGCTATATCATAACTCTCTTAGAGCAGAACTGTTATAGTGTCCGCACTGGAACCAACAGAGAGCAGCTTTCATTTTCCAACAGCTTGTGTATAAAATGAAAGCTGAGCTCAAGTGGTGTTCCATTGGCCAACTGAACAGTTTTAACACCGCTCACAAACTTGAGGCTAATACATGCTCAGCACCATATTATCCACACATGAAGGGCCTACTAAATCATCACTTGTGAACAGTATCAACAAAGATAGCTTAGAATACCACGCTCAGCAGATCATATCAACATAGCTGACTTAGATACCTGGCTAGCAGAATGTACGGCAGCATAAAATGCCTAGACTAAATAGTCTAAACAGATCAGAATTGGCAGGATACACAGGCTCTGCAGATCATATCTGAAATTATACAATTAGATACATGTCTTGGGGGACATCATATGACACGCACGCCTGGCGTAGACAGTATCACACAGGATCGATTTAGCATAATAGTTTAGGAGTTCTATATACCTAGCTGGCAGTCTTAGGTACCGCTATATTCGCGTAATAAGAGACCTGCGTGTCATAAGATGGCCCCCCCCTACTTTCTGATTACATATAGTAGTTTAACGATATATTCCCCGGTATAATACTACCCCCGTTTGTCAACGCATACAAAACCGGTAAAAATTTAAAAAAAAAAACAGATTTGAATTTAACTATGTCACTTTTTTTAATTAAATGTTCTATGACCACAGGTTATAGCAGGAAAACGGTCGTCTCATAGAAACATATGAGGGCGCCATACATAACAACAACATACCATTTGCCATTTTACTATAATGTCTGTTCCAATTGTACCTTACAATTGTTTATTTATTAATATTCCATGCCATGTACTCCAATCAACTGACAATGAAAATGGTGACAAAACGCATTCTGCGCCTTTCTTGTTGGCGTGGATATTACGATCTTCACTGAGCGCCCCCAAATGGACATTCTACTTTATTCTTGGGCGTCGGTACGATTAAGGGATACCAAATTGATATGGTTGTTATAATGTTTTCATCACATTTACATAAATGAAAACCGTCGCTGTACAAAATTTTTTTTGATTTTGCCAACTTTGGCGCTAATAACTTTTTATACTTGTTTTGTATGGGCTGTTGGGTGTGTCATTTTTGTTGCAAGCGATTTCGATCAATATTTTCAATGTATCATTTTAGGAACTGTACGACCTTTGATTACTCCTTTTATAGATTTGTTTATCTTTTTGCAAAATGGCAAAAAAGTGCCATTTCGCTTTAGGGTATTTTTCCGTTAACGGGGTTTAATCCGGCATTGAAAACAACCGTTATCATATTTTGATAGATCGGCATTTTAGGACGCGTCGATACCGATTGTTATATATTTTTACGTGTTTATTTATATTTAGGTCAGTTCTAGGGAAAGGGGGTGATTTGAAATTTTAGGTTTTTTATTATAATTTTTTTTTTTTTACAACTTATTAACTTGTATTTTATTTATATATTTTATCAGACTCCTCTAGGGATCCAATTTAAACCCTAGGTTGTTGAGCTGATCAGTATTCTTCACCATATACTGCCATCTACTATAGTATGAGCAGTATTAGGTTTTGCCTCATCATTCATTACAATGTGACTATCAGCACATTGTAATGAAAGGGTTAAAACGAATAGCCTCGGGTCTCTGAAGACCCGAGGCTACATGGACGACGGATACATAGCCCCCAATCCCTGACATCCAGCGATGAGTCACGAGGGAGTCGGCGATCCCAGGTAGAATGGCGGTGCCCATGCGCCGCTATTTTTTAGAGGCAGTGCCGGCAGTTGCCGGCGCCCACTAACTGTGAAAAAATGTACACCTTCGCGAATCGGTGCTAGCAATAGCAGCAAAGGACTTACCGGCTATGGAGAGGGGCTCAGCCCGTGAGCCCCACATGCAGCGCGACCCGACACGCAGCCGTGAATAAACCGGCGGGGCGGTCGGGGATTACCCGGGTATAGACGCACCAGACAAGACAGAATGATTTTCTCGTCTTCCAAAAGCTCGTCTTATACGCCGGAATATTACGGTTACATTAGATCCACATGAATGTAATAATCTATTATAACCTTCTTTGTTGGGTGTTCTTATGAGCGGGGACTTTCTAATGTCCACTATCGTGCAGCACGTTTGCGACCTCTACCTCGAAAACATCCAAATCTAGCGATCGATCGAATAATAACGCCTGTTATTTCCTCACTATTGTGTCCTTCTACCAGATTTTCGTTATAATGATTCCTCATTAGCGCTTTTCATTTCAGGCGCAAATAGGGGCAAAAAACCCACTCCAGGCCCGCTACAGAGTCCGGTCGTGGTGTAAAAAAAGCCGAGTTATATCCCCGTAAGGCTACGTCATCACATGCAGCTATATGCCATGGAGCATCCACCGAAAAATCATATTGCCCTCACATTCTACTATCGACTTTTATACCGAAAAATCAGCGCCAAGACGGGACCTGGATTTCCAACTGGAGACATAATGAGGTGTGTCTGTGTGCGTCACATGAGGATCTTAATGACGGGGGTCACCTACTATAGTCCACAATCCTCGGCGCCACGCTTTGTCCATCTATGTGTAATACCCTACACTTAAACCCCTACCGGGGCTCTCCTTCCCCAGCAGATCCCCTCTTATGATATTTACCGCCTAGGCATCCGCCAATTGTCCTCGACAGTGAATTGTTCTGACCCGTCATTATCTCCATTCTCCTCTCCTGCTCTTCGTTCTTCATCCACAAGTCCCCACTGTATTCTCCCTTCAACGTATCCATCTCACTTCATCCTGGCCGCCACAGTGTCTCACCAATTATTCCCATGCAATCCGGGATTTACAGTCCACTAACTTTTATTTACGTGTGAGGGTCATGTCATGTATCTATAAAATCTAATATTCAATATTTAACAATTTGTATACGCTATACTATATCACTATCTCTATCAGTCTTTTGACGTCTATTTATCTGAAAAAGTCCAAAAGGTATTCAGCAGCAGCCCAGTCCATAAAATTCGGGTGCAACATCTGGGACTTATAAATCATCAAATTAAGATTTCACAAAAATGGCACAAACCAAATAGGTCATCAAAAAAAGTGATCTTACTTATCCCATAGTGCAAAGTCTCCATCCTAGCGGATCCGTCTAGAGTGCCTCCATCTATCTATCATCTACATCTACACTTCTACATCTATCACTATCTCTAGTCTATCTTACCTTCTATGCATATTATACTATCCCCATGAGCTAGCGTCTGAACTATCGAGTCCATACAGTCGAGCCAGCTCTAAGCATCAGCGTAGCTGAGTACAGTCGAAGGTCTCTATTATCTATGATCTACTATCTCAATCGCATATCTAATCTATCTACTATCTCATATCTATCTATCTCATCATCTCGATCTAATCTATCTACTCATATCTATCTATCTTATCTATCCTCTATCTATTTTATTTATCTATCCTCATAATGTTTTCTTTCAAATATATGGCGCAGAGTATGTTTCTTTTATTGCTTGGTTTTCTTTCCTTTTTGCAGCACCGTGCTCTGGTTTTCATTCCTGCGTTGTGCCATAATTCATCTTTGACCGCTCCTCTGTCTGGCAGGTGTCGCCCACTGCATTTCGTAACTGCCTTTGTGCCCCATCAAATCGACAGCGCCCGCCCGCCACTCTGTCCCCAAGCGGCATGCCACAGTTTGCCACAGGTTGCGCCCTTTGTACATTTTGCGCCCCAATTACAACCCAAGCCATTTTCATGTACAAGGCCAATGAGCCCAAGACAAGCAGACAGAGCAGGCAAAGGTGCTAAAAAGATCACACATCAGGCGCAAAAGCGAACACGGAAAAACACAGGATGGGCGCCGGGAGCGCCGCGAGCACAGTCCCAAACGAGACGCGAAGCAGCAGAGCAGAGGGGCGACAGGGCAAGCGAAGAGCGGAGCACGGCGGAGGAGCCAGCAGACTGAGGGGGGCAGAGCGAGCGGTGAGAACGGGCGCAGACGGGCCCAGCGAGGGGGCAGAGCGGGCGCAAGAGGCCAGGAGCAGCAGGAACTGCGAAGCACGCAACAATAGCAAAGGCGGGGGGCTAGCGAGGGGCACTACCAGGGAGGGAAGAGGCCGCCATGGACGAAGGTCGAGCTAGATGGGAGACGATGCTAGAGGCATCTATCTATATAGCTATCATAGCTATCGATTTCTTTCTCATATCTATTCTATCTCATATGCTATCTATCTCGATCTCATATATCTATCGTATCTATTCTATCTTTTCTCATATCTATCTATATCATAAATATCATCTAATGTATATCTATCATGTCATATATACCCCCCCCACTCATAAATCGTCTGTCTACTATATATCTATTTCAATTCTATACAAAGGGGCAAATATATCTGTTGCACATTTTTTGGTTGTATTTTAGTGATTTCAAATCAATAGGTTGCAAATAATGCGTAAAACAGTCCTGTTCCCGACCGAAGCGTAGGAAAGCATGTGTAGAGTTGAGCCAAATTTGTGCCAAAAAAAGCCTTTAAAAAAAATCTGCATTTGACAAAGACCAAACTACAAGACAAATGAGGTGCAAAAAAATAGACTCACAAAAGGCTCAAAAAGAGCTCAGGAGGGGGAAAAGATAAATGACCCCCAAAGTAGTATTATCAATCAAGTCTACTTCCTTAACCAACCCGTGCCTGCCTGTTTATCTACTCTAATTTATATACCCTCAGATCTTTTATCTATCTATTATGTCTCATGATTTAAATGTATTATCTTTCCTTAAGTACCTACTTTCCATCATATCAATCACCAGACATTTATAAAAATGTATTAGGATAAATGGCACCAAAGGTAAAAAATAAACTATAATGCTATTTTCATACAAAATAACCGTTTTTCCAGATATAATTCCAAAAGCTAAAGACACTGTAGATGATCAAATAGAAAATACAAAAAAAGATCGATCATAGATATGAGAGAGATAGTTTAAGACATAAGCGATGAGAGAGATAAATAGAGACGAGATGGACTTTCAAGAAGAATGAATCTGGAAGATAGATTGGAGATGATCGATAGATGATAGATAGATCGATAGCTAGAGTAGATAGATAGAGATAGATAGATATGAGATAGATAGATAGAGATAGATAGATAATAGATCGGCATAGATAGATAGATAAGATAGATCGATAGATAGATAGATAAGATAGATAGATATAGATAGATAGGAGATAGATAGAGGTAGATAGATATAGATATGATAGATAGCTAGATAGACGATAATAGATCGTATAGATAGATATAGTATGAGATAGATAGATAGATAGATAGATAGATGAGATGATGAATAATACTCTGAATAAAGACACCCACTTTATTTGACACCATCTACGAAAGTTGCTGCCGTTTCCTGATCTTATATTACAGTCCCTGGCCTGGGACTACGGTCTGTGCACCCACCGAAGTTGCTGTGCTGCTGTTCCGAACTTTTCCCTTACCTTAGATAGATAGATAGATAGATATGAGATAGATGATAGGAGATAGATAGATAGATAGACAGACAGACAGATAGATAGGAGATAGATAAGAGATAGATCGATAGAGATAGTAGGATAGATTAGATGATATAGATAATAGATAGATAGACAAGACCTATGATTATTATGGATAGATGTGAGCTAATTATATGAATATGAGATAGATAGACAGTAGATGGATATGAGATAGATATATGGATTATCGTAATGTGAAGCTAATTATATGAATATGAGCTAGATATCATAGATAGATAGACAGCAGATAGATCTATTGTAATTATATGAATATTATATATTATATAATATAAATATATAATTATTATAGTATGAGTGTAACTCGATAAATGAGATAAAGATAGATAGTAAGGTGGTAGAGACGATGATCTATGGATATTTTAAGAGATGAAAGAATTAGATAATGTGAGTAGAAATATAGATAATAGATAGATAGATAGAGGTAGGTTATGATATACCACACACTGGGTTTAATATTTTATATATAGGAGTGAAGGAGAGGAAGGTGCGGCTCTATCCTCTTACTAGGAGTACAGGACACATTACAGACTCCTTACTCTCAGCCTCGTCCCTCTCCATGTCCTCCTGTAACATACTGCGCATCACATCTCCGCACAGAAACTTCAAAAACTCGTCCACAAGTGAAGCAAGCTGAGCAGAGTCACTCACCTGATGTGTGCAGCCTAACACACTGCTGTGCCCTGTGCAAGGAGGAAGACAATCCAGCTGAGGAAGACCCCAGGTTACAAGTATCCCCAAACTCTGCAATCCCCCCTTGTAGTAAGTCCAGGCAGTGAGCAGTGAGTATATCCAGAGGAGACTGAGGCTGCAGAGTACTGCTCTGCTGCCAGCTACAGGCCAGTCCTGATGTGCTGCTGGGGGACCTGCTTATATGCCCTGTCATTGGCTTTGATCACAGGAGTGATGTCAGGCTGCATTAACATAACAAAGGGCTCCGGATTTGCAGCTACAAATGAGTGTTGATGTATTCAGTGAATGTGGCAGATTCCTCAGCACCTGCATCTGCAGCCCAGGGACAGAGGGGAGATGCAATGTGCTGCAGGTCAGCTGGGTGGAGACTACTGCAGAGGGAGTGTGACCCTGAGCTGCTGCTGACTATCTACTACTATAGTATGGGGGGGCTTCTGTATCCATCCACAGGGACAGCAAGACAAGCCAGAGGCATAGGGACATGGAGCAATACAAAAAGATAAAACATGGAACAGCATGTTACTACTACTTGTATGGGGGCTTCTGTATCCATCCACAAGGAGTAGTAGCAAGACAAGCCAGATCATAGGAACATAGAGAAATACTAAAAGATACAGATACATGAGAACAGCATGTTACTACTACTAGTATGGGGGGGGCTTCTGTATCATCCACAGGGAAAGTGCAAGACAAGCCAGAGCATAGGAACATGGAGCAATACTAAAAAGATACAAAACAAGAACAGCATGTATACTACTAGTATGGGGGCTTCGGTATTCTTCATACAGGAGCAAACAACACAGGGCTCATCAGGGCCCAGTCAGGGAAGACGTAGCAAGACAGCCAGAGCATAGGAACATGGAGCATACTAAAAAGATACAAATGGAACAGCATGTTACTACTACTAGTATGGGGGGCTTCTGATCTATCCACGGGAGTAGCAAGACAAGCCAGATCATAGGAACATGGAGCAATACTAAAAGATACAGAACATGGAACAGCATGTTATCTACTACTAGTATGGGGGGCTTCTGTATCCATCCACAGGGAGTAGCAAGACAAGCCAGAGCATGGACATGGAGCAATACTAAAAAGATACAAACATGGAACAGCATGTTACTACTAATATATGGGGGGCTTCTGTATCTATCCACAGGGAGTAGCAGACAAGCCAGAGCATAGGAACATGGAGCAATACTAAAAAGATACAAAACATAGAACGCAATGTTGTCTTACTACTAGTATGGGGGCTTCTGTATCTATCCACATGGAGTAGCAGACAAGCCAGAGCATAGACATGGAGCAATACTAAAAAGATACAAACATATAACGCATGTTACTATTACTAGTATGGGGGTCTGTTTATCTATCCACGGGAGGAGAGCAAGACAAGCCAGAGCATAGGAACATGGAGCAATACTAAAAGATACAAACATATAACAGCATGTTACTATTACTAGTATGGGGGGCTTTGTATCTATCCACAGAGGCAAGACAGCCAGACATAGGAAAACATGGAGCATACTAAAAAGATACAAAACATAGAACAGCATTGTACTATTCTAGTATGGGGGGCTTCTGTATCCATCCACAGGGGAGAAGAAGCAAGAAAGCCAGAGCATAGGAACATGGAGCAATACTAAAAAAGATACAAAACATGGAACAGCAGGGGAGGGAATGATAATCACATGACCATAAAAAAACAGATACATAAGGAGAATACATTATAAGATATAAATGATAATAATATAATATATCTTATAGAGAAGAATTAAAAAAAACAATGTGAATCAATACATAATAATAATATTCCGTTATTTATATAGTGCACACAGATTATGCAGCGCTGCAACTTCCCAGATCGGTCCCTGTCCCAATGAGGCTCAATCTAATCAACCTACCAGTATGTTTTGGAGTGTGGGAGGAAACCGGAGGACCCGGAGGAAACCACATAAACACAAAGAGAGCATACAAAATCTAGAGAATGACATCATAAGATATAAACGATAATATATATTATTTTAATAGAGAAGAATTTAAAAAAACAATATGACTCATCAATACATAATAATATATAATAATAATTCCTTTATATATAGCGCCTACAGATTCTGCAGCGCTGCCACGAGTTTGCCACAATCAGTCCCTGTCCCCATAGGCTCACAACTAATCAACCTACAGTATGTTTGGAGTGTGGGAGGAAACCGGAGGACCCGGGGGAAACCCACACAAACACGGAGAGAACATAATAATAACATACTTATCTTTATAGAGAAGATATCAAAAAAACAATATGAAATAATAATAGCACAACAACAATACCAGAATCAATACAGTAAAATGTCATAAATATTAAAACATAATAACATTCTAACCATAGAGTTATAATATTAAATCCTTATGAGATTATTTTGTAAACCTGTGTACAATGCAAACAAAAAATAATGTGTGCTCTATAAATATATAAATAATAATAATAATAGCATAAAACGTTAAAAAGAATGATAAGAGTACCAAAAACACAAAATGTAAAAATAATATATGAAAGTCAATAATAAAGAAAATTCTATAATAAAATAGTAAAAATAATAAATGAAAATAAATAAATTGACACTAATAAACAGCAGTCATAATAATGCAATATAGTAAATTAAAAGGTAATACTAAAATAATATTTAGTTTTATGGGAGTAGATATTTTCGTATTAATCAAGAACATTAATTTGCTAACTTATTTTCAAAACATTTTTTTTATTTCTAGTATTATTTAATATTAATAATATTCATGCCATGTCTATAACAATGGACCTTGATTTGAGTACAGAGGACATTTTTTTCCATATTATATTTTTATTATTATCATCATTATCATTTTATATTGTCTTTTTTATTTTATGTAAGGTACATAAATCATAATTCTATAGACTAGCTGTCATCTGATAATTTTCTACTGATAAAGTCAAAACCAGTTTTTCAGACCCAAGGTAGGTGGTAGGTAGGTAGGTGGGTAGGTGGGTGTGAGGCTGTAGGCTGTTGCAGTTTTTGAGCCAACATATGGAGTAGACCCAAAATGGAGAAAAAGTATATGATAGAAGACTGATACATCTCTGATATATAAGGAGACTGATACATCTCTGATATATAAGGAGACTGATACATCTCTGATATATAAGGAGACTGATACATCTCTGATATATTAATCTGATACATCTTTGATACATAAGAATAGACTGATCCTGTGTTTCCCCCCAAAAAACACAGTGTTTTATATTAAATTTGCTCCAGGTCTTATTTTCAGGGGATGTCTACTTCTCTAACATCCTTAGAAGTCTCCAAACCCTGAATTTCCTGCTGAATTTCTATTAGAATCACTGACCCCCAATCTCTCATGTTTACTACTTTCCTTCAATAACCCCTTCTTGTCAGGTAGCTGCTCGTAGCATTTGGAATGTAACAGCAAGTGATTTTATCCCATGAATTCTCCTCCGTGTTCACAACCTCTTGCAATATCTAAACGATTTACTAAGACAAATGTACGGTGTGGGGGGAGCTGTAGCAATGGCTGTGCGTAGTCTGATTTTCAGGGGAGGCCTCATCATATATAACCTGATGAAACAATGCCCTAGGTTGGGGGTATTTTAGGGGAACATGGTACATCTCTGTACATAAAAAATAGACTAATACATCTCTGATACATGAGACTGATACATATTTGATACATATTATTCAACTAATACATCTCTGATACATAATAATAGACCGATACATCTCTGACACATTATAATAGACCGATACATCTCTAATACATAATAATAGACCAATACATCTCTGATACATAACAGTAGACCAATACATCTCTGATAAATAATAATAGACCAATACATCTCTGATACATAATAATAGACCGATACATCTCTAATACATAATAATAGACCAATACATCTCTGATACATAATAATAGACCAAAACATCTCGGATACATAATAATAGACCAAAACATCTCTGATACATAATAATAGACCAAAACATCTCGGATACATAATAATAGACCAATACATCTCTGATACATAATAATAGACCAAAACATCTCGGATACATAATAATAGACAAATACATCTCTGATACATAATAATAGACCGATACATCTCTGATACATAATAATAGACCGATACATCTCTAATACATAATAATAGACCGATACATCTCTAATACATAATAATAGACCGATACATCTCTGATACATAATAATAGACCGATACATCTCTAATACATAATAATAGACCGATACATCTCTAATACATAATAATAGACCGATACATCTCTAATACATAATAATAGGACCTCTGATACATATATAACGATATCTCTAATACATAATAATAGACCGATACATCTCTATACCTATAATAGACCGATACATCTCTAATACATAATAATAGACCGATACATTTCTCTGATACATACATAATAGACCGATACTATCTATATACATATAATAGACGATACATCTCTAATACATAATAATAGACCGATACATCTTAATACAAATAATAGACCGTACATCTTGATACATAAAATAGGGACCGAACATCTCTGATACATATAATAGACCGAAATCTCTGATACATAATAATGACAATACATCTCTGAACATAAATAATAGACCCAAACATCTCTAATACATAATACTAGACCGATACATCTTAATACATAATAATAGACCAATACATCTCTGATAATACAGAGTAAACCAATACATCTCTGATACATAATAGTAGATAATGAGTAGACCATACAATCTGATACATATAATAGACCATACATCTCTGATACTAATAGTAGATATAGTAGACCAATACATCTCTGTACAAATAAGACCAATACATCTGTAATACACGAGACTGATACATCTCTAATACAGAGAATACAATGATACATAATATTCAACTAAACATCCCTAGTACATAAGATTAGACTGATACATCTGACATATAAGAATACACTGTTACATCTCTATATAGAAGATTACACTGTTACATAAGATTAGATCAACACATCCCTATACAGAAGATTAGATTAATACATCTCTGATATATAAGATTAGACTAATACATCTCTGATATATAATCACAGACTGATACCTCTCTATTCTTTGTGTCCAAATAGGTTTTGATGTAACATCCAGATGAAGCTTTTTCAGTAATAAGCCATGTATTAGGCTGCAGATTTTTAGTGTAGATCTCTGGGCGGCCATAGAAAATTTCTGCTGCAGAAACCGACCTATTCCGGAATTATGAGATGGTGACTCCATGTGGGATACAATGGGCAATGCCCCTACAATCCTGTACATGTGTCCCCCAGATGTATACTGGAGCCTTTA
>WNYA01003546.1:0-24492 GCA_019512145.1 Engystomops pustulosus
CCTGCAGCAGAGCCCCTAGTAACAAAATGTCCTGCATATACGGTATATGGGGCTGCGGAGGGCTAAATAAATAATAATGAACACCCTTATACTCTTCTGTTGCTTCTATTCACCCATGGCGATTATTGCAATGTTTTTCATAGTGTGGACGCAATATTTTTTTTTTGAACTATTTTGGTGTTTTTTAAATATGTATTAATACTTCGTCTGTGTTTTATACATTATTCCGCCTGGGGGACATTTATAAATTTTTTTTTTTTATTATTATTGTAACATTTTCCACAGTAACTGGGGCATCTACAGGATCCTCAGTTACAGAGGGAATGGGGTCCGATAAGTGGTTGTCTTGAGGTGGAAAAATATGGCTGCTTTCATCCATAAATTGTGCCTGTGTGGCGCTGTTTTTGGAAGAAACCAATTTCTAAACAGCGAACAACCACTTTTAGATTTGACAGTACTGCTGCGGTTTCTATTCAGTACATAGAGCTGCTTCTGGAAAAGTCAGAAGAGGTAATAAACGACTTCAACCACCTCCCTCCTTCCTGATACATAGTCCATTTCTAAAAAAGGTTTTCTGATTTACTTGGGATTATGCATACCACTATGAGTGGTAACAGATAATATTTCTTATAGAGAGTTAGGACGCTTCTTGTTGATAATGTGTAGGTAGCATCTCTGTACAGTAAAGACTCTGTGTTTTAGGTTTTTGGTCTGGGGACTCTTTCTGCTGCTTCTAAGAATTCCAAATACCCCTTTCAGAAAACAGATGTGTTATTTCCTCGGATTGCAAATATCCATCTCTCACAAGCACAGGTAAGTCATATTGTTTGTGAGGAGTGAATTAAGTAAAGCCTCAGCTTTAACATATCCTTCATTTTATTTCCATGATTTGTGAGGGCTGCAGTAACGGCATTTAGTGTCATACTTTACAGTAACCTCATGGCCATAGAAAGCAGTGGTAAGGAGCCAACTCATTGAGGTGTGATGAAGAGTAATAAAGTTACTGCTGTTGAAAACTCTGAAAAGGTTAGCAACTGCTAGCCCTATTGTGAAGCCTAGTGGCCAGAATGAACATTGCAGGATATATAGATAGGTACATGGAAACTCTTCAAAAAATATTAATCCTAGTGGCCAGTGTGAAAATTCCAGGAATTAGTACCTTTAGTATAGCATTTACTATATTATTTTATTAAATAGACAATAACAAAATATGGTTAATATAAAAACTTTGCTTAAAAAGTGATTTCCCATTGACTAGTGTCACTTTAAAATAAAACGGCACTTTTATTTGTTGTCCTATTTAGCTACAAGTATTAAATAACCATGCATTTGCTTATTTCATCTGAAGCGTAAAGATCAAGCTTACACCTTATTAAAAAGTTCTGCTTAGTTCCTAAAGAAAAAGACCACAGTGATCCCTAGTGTATCACATATATCACATGTCCCTATTGTATCACATATCACATATATGTGAGATATAGAGATCCACATGGATCTCTATATCTCCTCTCTCTGTGAGTACACAACTCTGGGCAATGAGGATTAACCCCTCCACTTACACTTTGGTGTTTGAAAGGAATGCTCATAGCATAATACAGCCAGGGAGAGCAGAAAGGGTTAAAAAATATCTAACCTCAAAATCTATCATGATAAACCTGGGATACTTACTCATAGATCCAGGTGCCATGACTGTGGTAATCTTTTTATATTTATTATCCATGGCTCCTTCCTTCTAATATCAACTTTAAAGTATACTAATTAGCCTGAAAGGCTATGGGTGTGTTACCAGAGCCCCTGTGTGCTACAGATTAACAGGCTTGGGGCAATTTTTTAAGCATCAATATTTTGAGAATTTGACTTAAAGCTCCCAATCACGGTGTAAATTGTGATGTAGACTACCATCTAATCTTTTTTTGTCTTCTGTGTATATCATGTAATCTAGACAGCTTTATAGTACTATATGTGGGATATGAAACTGCATTCCCGGGGTGGGAGCCTATGCATCACTCTTCCCTATATGTCACTCTTTTTCCCTTCCTATGTAGCATAATTGCGTGTGTTGAGTCAGCGGATTTACTATTTTATTAGCATAGCAGTACATTATTCATAATGTTGTGCGATGTTTCTGCAGGCAGAAGCTATAAACTCCAGTGTGTGGCAGGTTCGTCTGAAGTGCAGCATTCCTTTTAAACAGCGGCAGCCGTGTCGGGTAGGTGATGTCTGTCTTGTGTGTACTATATGGACAATCAGTAGTCTTCTGAACATGTTATCTTCTCTCCCTTGGGTTTGCAGAGCTGCTTCCTGTCGGGACACTCATTACTGCTGCAGGTCTACTTTGCTGTAAGGCTGGATGGCAGCCAACATGACCTGGAGACCCTCAGGAAATACGTACTGGAGAATATTTATATGGTCTTTGTAACAACTCAGCAAAATGAAGATATTGGTAAGGAAAAGTGAATCCACATCGTATATACGCAGACAATTCTATCACAAATACTTATAATGTTTGTTTGTTTTTTTTGCAGATAATTCAATGATTATGTACGTATTGAATTCTGGCAATGGACTGGTCCATATGCAGGTAATTGGGTGTTGTATTTGACTAGTGATCAGATGTTTTGTGGCAGAATTGCTGATCTGGATAGAATAAAGTATATTGCACATTAATAAAGTCTATATTAAAACATTTTGGCAAACCCACCTAAAATTATGACACTTTAAGGGAACTTGTCAGCAGAAATTGACCTAATAAACCACTACCAGTATGTTATGAAGAGCGATACAACTTCCAGATCATGTTTCTTTCATATCCCAGTGTACAGAAAATCAAAGTGAGATGCAAACTGGTTGTATAAAGTCATGGAGGCAGAGGGTTAAGCTTCCCCTGCTTCCAATTTGCCTCCTAATTCTGTATTTGATGCCCTGATGTCAGGGATCACTTATTGGCTCTCCTGAAGCCTGGTGCATTATGTCAATCCTGACAGAGGGGGCATTCTGGGGCAGGGAGAGCTTGACAGTGTTGAGCTTTCCACCTCCATGACTTTACTAATTTACATCTCCATACAAAGTTGATTTTTTTTTAGGATGATGCCACCATGCTTGGCCACAAAAGAGACTTGACAGCAAACGGTTAGTGGTGTATAACGTTAATGTCTGCTGACAGGTTCCCTTTAAATTCCCTGTGATCTGACAAATGAGATTCTTATATTTAATAAGACACCAAAAGGTTGTTTTCTAGCTCCTCAATAACCAAATATATGGTCGTTTGAAGTGACACCCCTGTACCCTCTAAACTTGACTCGTCTCAAAAAAATAATGACTCTTCCCTTCTAATTTTACACGTGACTTTGAAGGAGATTTTTTTTTTAGGTAAACAGTTGAGAAAATTAGCTAAGCTTAGTAGGGTAAAATCTAGTAGCAGTTTTCCTTTAAGTGGGTAGAACTGCAGCAGGTGTGGTATTTGCTGTCTTAATATTTCTTTTAAGAGCTTTATGTTGACATCAGGAACTGGGCAAACTGGGGTTTGGCTATGAGCTGTAGTCCTGTTTTCCTGATTTTTGGTTTATTCCCTTTCCCATCCCTAGTTGATATGTATTTTCACTGTATAAAATAAAGGATTGCCCTACAGTAACCAATCCATAGGTGCCTGATCGCTTTGTGTCACACATGAAGGACTGGATGGGCAATATGCCCCTTGCTGTGGAACTTAATTTTTGGGGGCAGAATAATTTGGCTATTTTGGTCAGTCTTGTAGACTTTACGATTGTACATGGATATGTTCTGAGGTGTTATTTTAAGCCTTGACAAGTTACATTTATGTTGAAGTAACTTTTATGGGGTTGTCCATAGGTTGAGAAACATGGCTGCTTTCTTCCAAAAACGGCACCACGTCTGACCATGGTCTGTGCTAGTGCTAATGCTCAATTGTATAGAGATAAATGAAGTTTGCATGCAATGCCGCGCACTGCCCATGGTCAGGAGGGGAGCGGTTTCTGGAAGAAAGCAGTCATGTTTTTCAACCTCTGGCCAACCCCTTTAAATTTTGACTTTTTCTTATTTTCAGGATATTCACCATTTTCTTGGTGACAATTTATCTGTTCGTTTTGATCCTGTAATGCTTTTGAGCTCTTCCATCAATTTCACAAAGGCGGCAACTATTGTTTGCTCAGGTAAGTTGTTTGCTCACCCACATTTTCTTTTCTTTTTATTCTGTCATGTATGGATCATGTTGTTTTTATTTTTTTCTCCATTGCATTTTTATAGGTAACCTGTCACTATGACATTCAGGTTTTCTTTAGACCTTTAGACCGCATGTTCTAGAATATTGAGCATAGTCTCATTCTGCAGCAGCATGTTATACAGTAGGAAGAGCAGAGCAAAAAATAAATGGTTTACTATCTGCAGGCAGCTTGTTATAGAGCAGGAGGAGCAGAGCAGATAAGTAGTATGCTATCTGCAGACAGTATGTTACAGAGCAGGGGGAGCTTAGCTGATTTATA
The DNA here is from genome assembly GCA_019512145.1 of Engystomops pustulosus. Lineage (NCBI taxonomy): Eukaryota > Metazoa > Chordata > Amphibia > Anura > Leptodactylidae > Engystomops > Engystomops pustulosus. The sequence continues at coordinate 4,500 of WNYA01003546.1, forward strand.
GGAGGTGTATCTTTTGCAGGCAGATCATTATAGAGCAGAAGAAGCAGATTTTAGTTATGGTTTCATAGAAAAAAAATGCATTTCTGTTCATTCTGGATTTTAGGATTAAAGTGGGTGGTCCAGTTTGTATACAGTGAGGCGTGTAAACCACTGAGTAGAAGTAGTAACAGGGCAGTATTTGCATGATATATCAGTTCTATTATACAGCTGCGGTTTGGTTTACATGCTGTGCTTATAACTGTAATACACAGTTATGTTTTTCTTAAGACAGTGTTGTTTATAGTGGTAAATGTCTACTACCTTATAGTAGAAACATTGGGTGACGAGAAGTTCGCTTATAGAATGATTTTATATGTAATTTCAATATTAAATTGGTTGCCACCCATCCAACCACAAACATGAAAACTGTTACTTTGTCATTAATGAAAAATTAGAAGTTCTTAAAGGACACCTGTCAGGTGAAAACACAGCCCACCACAAATCAGCCTTCTGAAACCTTCTCCTCAGCCCCCTTCTAAGCATATGCATTATGTTTATATATGTGTTCTCTAACTTTAGGACCAACCTGTGACCTGTAGTATACTATCTAGCTCAGTGGTTCTCAACCTGTGGGTCGGGACCCCAGTGGGGGTCGAACAACCAAAACCGGGGGTCGCCTAAAGCCATCGGAGCCGCAATTTTACTGTGTTTTTACTGCGAGTTGCATGGTTTGGGGTCACCACAGCATGAGGACCTGTATTGCGGGGTCACAGCATTAGAAAGGTTGAGAACCACTGTCTAGCTACTATGGGTCCGACCGACGGAACTCTTGCTGCAGTGGTCCGGTGTAGTCATGAAGAGGCGGTCCGGGCATGCACCGCTCCTCCTGTGTGTCTCCTCCTTTGCCCCTCCCCTTTGATCCCAGTTCCAGGATCAAAGGGCAGAGACACAGGACATCTACGAGCAGGATCAAGGTTTGTAAACCAAGCACACTGACATACTGGTGTGTGCCCCTTCTGGCAGGATCTGCACTTCTTTTAGCTTCTTAAGCCCTTGTTTTAAAATTATGCAAATGAACCCAAGGGGCTCCAGGCTCCATTCACAACTATGGAGGTTAGAGCCCCTCGTGCTCATTTGCATATTTTTACAAGCCTTTTTATGTAAAAACAAGGGCTTAAGAAGCTAAAAGAAGAGTGGATCCTGTCAGAGGGAGCACACTCCAGTATGTCAGTGTGCTTGGTTTACAAACTTTGATCCTGCTCGTAGATGTCCTTTAAAGGCATATTCCAGGACTTTCGGCTCGGGGAAACCGTGAAGCAGACATCACTTGTCTAACGCTGTGGTCTTTTTTACCAGTGCTCATACCCCTGCACATCTAATATTTGTCACCTATCCTAAGCCTAGGTGATGAATGAAGTAAGTCCTGGAAAGTCCCTTTTACAGTTTTGATTGATTTTCAGTTCCATTGTATCCATATAATCCTCAATGAACAAAAAAGAGAAATTATTGGTTTTATGGTGGCCATGGATTAGCCAACTATCTAACATTCGTTGATTTCCTAGTATTTTCTTTTATTTAACATAGCATTTCATGACATGATGTTTTGCCACAGCCTTACGAGAGTCTGAATGTGATTCCTCTGATGGAAAGCGACTGCACGTCTTAGAAGCTGCTCCTTCCCCATCCCTGTGTGTTTCCTACAACATGACAGAAGGGTACATGTACACCACACAATCTATTTCTGTATGACTTATATGAATAAGATGCCATGGGCTGATTCCTTTATTGCTGTATACTGACATATAAGACCAATCAGTCTGTGCAGTATCAGTTGTGATGATAATAATGGGGGAACTTGTTTATTATGATATTGGCTTTCATTTCTGGGCGTATATATATATTTTACTACAAATCTGTCATGTAGACCAGTGCTCCTCAACTTTTTGTTGGTAGATGGCCAAATTCTGATATGATAGTGTTGTAACACAAATAGTAGTAAAAGTGTGTTTCCTTTAACCCCTTTGTCTATGTTCAATGACATTCAAAGTCATTGGGCAACAATGTTAATCTGAACTAGTCCTCCCCAACTATAATGTACTGTATATAGAACTGGTCTCTTTGTATAGAGAACATTGTCATTATGGATCCCAAAGGCTCCTTAGTGCAACAGCACCCCCTTTACTTATGCCCCTGTGTCCCAATAAAACAATGTATGGGAAAAGCCACTGTTTTGTATATCACCTGTATAGACCAGCCACATCTCATATTTTATCCCTTGTGTGTTTTATTGCTGCAGCAGTCTACAATGCATACTCATATTTTCTTATGCTTTCTTTAGGTATTTGAATTTTGACACTTCAAAAATATCATTTTACATTCAGCAACTTCAGGATTCGTCTGAGATTTGGTTATTATGGCTTGAAAACAACTTGAACTTTCCTATAGTTCTCACTGATGTGTTTGTACCTGAAGAAATCCGAGGCATCTTAAAGGTGTAGTGGTTATACTATTGGTTTATCAGATGTGTTGTTGCAACAAACCACAGTGATATGTTGTCTATCTTGTATGTGGACCTTCAGTGGTTGTATTGTGAATTTCAGCCTGTCTAGAATTTTGCAAGGTTGTAGCAATAAGCTACAAGCATGGATAAACCAGGAACACATATTCATACTGTTACTGTGACTGGTAATCTACTTATATTCGTTGTCTATTTCCTCCTTCTAAAATCAACTTTTTAAATTATGCTAATGAGCCTCAACGGCTCTGGAGGTTGTTACCAGAGCCCCCTCCATGCTGTAGTTTCCGAGGATGTTACGGTGTGCAGGAGCACCTCCCCCTCCCACTGTGTGAGGTTACAGCAGGCAGTGGGAAGTGCTGAGGACACAGGGAGGATGGGGGAGACAGTGTAGCCGCTTGTGAAGCTGCAGCATGGAGGGTAACTCTTCAGGGGTTGGCTGCAGGATTTACAGAGACGCACTCACTGATAAAACTAAATCCAGAATGTGTACAGGCGACCCCTAGTTACAAACGGACCTCTGGATTTTGTTAATTTACTGTACTTTAGTCCTAGGCTACAATAAACATCTTTAACAGTTATCAATGGTGTCTGTAATTAAGCTTTATAGTTAATCCTGGTTCTTTTGACAATCCAACATTTTTAAAATCCAATTGTCACAGAGACCAAAAAATTTTGACCGGGGTAACAATAATAAAGTATATGGTTCCGACTTGCATACAAACTCAATTTAAGAACAAACCTACAGAACCTATTTTGTATGTAACCTGGGGACTGCTTGTATATACATATACAGTCCACTTATGACTTTTGCTTAAGTTGTTCTATTCAGTCTTTAGGGGTTTTTATAGAGACTGTTCATAAAACTTTAAGTTGACGTTCTGTTCTCTAAATCCCAAAGTATACATAGCTATATGGTCAGGAAGTAAGGATTCTCCTAATGGAGAGTTAAGGCCGCCTTATAGGTGTGTGGAGAATTCAAGCCATTGATTCTGGGAAATATGCAAATATGTTTTCCAAGTTGGTAGATGAAAAACTATGCCTCCTTTTGCTACCTTAAACACCAAGCACGACCTACAAGAAGTCTTATAACATCCCACCTTGGAAAACATATTTGCATATTTCCCATAGCTATACATGTGCTTAGCAATCAGGAATTGTTACTCTGCTTGCCAGGATTGAGTCATATGGTAGAGAATTCTCCTAGTCGTTACTTCTTGGTAACAGTTATGTAATTCTAGTACTGATAATGCCTCTTCTTCATGATTGATAACATGTAACTCCTTGTTTATATTCTTTCTTTCTGCACAGATACTAAACTTCACTCACTTGCTGCCCATTCCTCCAGGCTGCTGGGATATCTTTACATTGAAAATTGATGCCAAAGAAACTCCCACAAATTTTATGACAAACATAATGATAAGCACGTCTTTAGGTGTTTCGTTTGAGATTCCTGTACTTGTACATAAGGTTTTATCTAAGGTGAGATTTTATTCCACCAATACAGATTATGCGTGTTAAATATAAGCCATTTTGTATACTCCCCTTATCGGGACTTGGAGAGGGGGGGGGGGGGGGGGGGAGTGTTTGAATTGTGTGGGAAATCGCAATGTAAATGCAATGAGGAGGGACTCTACCCTATGGCATATGTGTTTCCATTGAAACATGTAATAGTGAGGACTTTGAGTTTCCTAATTGCATGCAATCAGACCAAGCCCCTCCCTCTTGCATTTCTAAGCCCAATTTGCGGCCTGAGGGTGCGGTCACACATCGCGTTTACCGCATGCGTTTAAAACCGCATTGCAATAGCTGAAGAGTAATTTGCCCAATTATACAGCTGTCGACATATGTGTAAACACATTGTTGACACGTGTTAACACCGCGATTAACACATGCATTTGTTAACACAATGCTAACACATGCATTAACGTAAGCGTTAACATTTGCGTTTTGTAAACGCAAGTGTTAACAGCTGTTTAATTAGGCAAGTCTCCCTTTAGCTATCCCAATGCTTTTTTAAGTGCATGCGGTAAACGCAACGTGTGCAGTTAAAAGTGAACGAGTGAATGACATTTATGGAGCAGGTTTCCCCTTCAAAATCAAATTCACTAGTTCAGTTCATGTCTTTCACCCGTTCAATTGACAAAACTGCACCTAAAACCACCTCAAAGCTGATTGCGATGCAGTTTTAACTGCAACGTGTGAACGCACCCTCAAATGTGTGTTTAAGCAGGACAGGCCTAAGCATGTATAGGCTTACATAGAGATCTGTAGGGAAGAGTAAGGGTGATGTCAGACGTGGCGCTTGCAAACGCAGACAAAGCCGTGCCCACCGGGGCGGGCCGCGGCCCGATTGCATAACGCAAAACACTGGCGGCTCATTCCCGATCGCAGGCATTTCCATAGAAACGCCGATGCGATCGGTCAACGGCCCGCCCGGTGGGTGCGGATTTGTCTGTGTTTGCAAGCGCAGACAAAGCGCCACGTCTGACATCACCCTAAGGCAGTGGTGGCGAACCTATGGCACTGGTGCCGGAGATGGCACTCGGAGGCCTCTCTGTGGGCACTCGGGCTGTCTCCCAGGCACATAGTTTGCCTGACATGACACCTTCCTGCAGTCTCAGGCAGTCCAAGTAGTGACCCATCCTGTGCTGCTTGGTCCTGTCTGAAGAGTGAGAAGATGTGGACAGGGTCGGATTGGAGCTCAAAGATTCTGGTAGCAATAAGTTTGTTAGAAAGCAGGAGCTGAATAACGGAGCAGAGGCAGTTTTTAGTAAGTGCTTTATTTGCCTCAGTACTTGGTAGTATGTCTGAATAATGCACTGAATGATCCTGCCTTGGTGTAAGGTGTTTTTGTGTTTGCAGCATAGTCCTCCAACTTTCCATCTCCTCCAGAAAAATATTGACTCAAGGGACCATATTTTATGTCCACAAGTTACAACTGCTGGATGTTTTATAAACCAAGTAGCACCACACGTGTTAACCAGAGGATTGGGTGAATGTTACTCACTGGGAAACAATACCCTTTGTTCACCTGATTGGTTGGGGTCCCATAACACCCTAATTGCCTATCCCTAGTAAAAGTCACCATTATCCCATTTTGGTCTAAGAATTTTTAAACAGATTTTAATTGGATCTAGTTCTGTTGTTTATTTCATGTACAGTGGTCAACACAGCATTACAAATTGGTTGAGTATCTATGGGACAGTCATCCATTGAGAGTACAAGCTGCTTTTCTTCCCTTTTGTATTTCTTTTATTTTGTTTAGGATCTGATAAGAATGCAATACATTTTAAATATTTATACTTAACCTGCATTTGTTTTTCTGTTTCAATCCAGTCTGAAAGCCAGCACATAAGTACTGTGCAATGTGGGATTCATCCCATCATCAGACACCTGACCTCTGGTAAATGTCATTTCAAGTGTATGTGTTGTGTTTTTTGGTTTTGAGTGCTGGGTTCTATTATTAGTTAAATAGTTAGTATTGTTCATGGGTTCCACTACATTCAGTAATGCCGCACATAATGGCCAATGTCCGAGAAAGCCGCTTAGATTAATGCTGCTGGAATGTGGGAGGAATTCCACACCCATAATTTGAGTCAATGCAAACCCCTGTAAATGTTTCACTTTTTTTTTTTTTTTTTGATCCAAACCCAAAACCTTAGTGGTGCAATGTACTGATCCACCCTGCTTCTATAACCATAATAGCAGATAAGTGTAACATTTTATGTTTTTTTTTTGTGTTCATTTTGATGTTCCTCTACTTATAAGTGAGCTCTAAGACAATTTTTGTTAGCATTTTATTAAGATTAAAATATATTTTATCTATGGCTTTGTTGTTTTAATAGAGGAGAGTTTGCGCTGGCAGCATAGTCTCTCATTAGGGGTGTCTACTTGGAAAATGGACTATGAATTAGGAACGGAACTCTATGAGAAGTACCAGAAGATACAGGATAAGGAAGAATCCTGCAGGTATGTGCTTCCTCAGTACTATGTAGCATGATGGCTGCTGGTTATCTAGAAATATTATCTGTTATTAATATTAAATATGAACATGCGTTCCCTCTGCAGGAGGAAAGGTCCTGAGAGTTCTGGTGTTACACAAGCGAAGAAGGATGCGGAGCCACCTCTCGTCTTCCTGCCACAGTTAACTGCCGAGCCGGGTCTTGTGGTGAATTTTACAGCAACTGCTTTAAGTAACAGCTCGGTAAATATTCATTACATTTTAATGGATTTCTTCTGAGTTGTAGACTAGACAGATCAAATATTGTGAAAATAGCAGTTTTAAAACACATGTACCAACTATCTAAGGCAGTGATGGCAAACCTTTTAGAGACCGAGTGCCCAAACTACAACATAGACCCGCTTATTTATCGCAAAGTGCCAACACAGAAATTTAATTTGTGATTTATGCTTCCTTCTCTGTCACAGTTTTCATTGATACCAGCACTCTGAGGACACCAATAAAGCAGAAAATAGTCCCAGGTAGAGCTGTCACTTTAAAATAGCTCTGTGCGTGTCAGGGAAATATCCCCATATCTCGATGTGATGTGTGGTTACAAATCATTGTATAGTACGAGCTGCTCGGTGAATCACTCAGACCTTCACATGTCTGAGAGAATTCCAATTTATTTAGGTTGCAGACAGTTTTTATAGGTTCTTGGGACAAAGGAACCTACTGACCATACCCACATTCCAATAGCCTCTCAAGAGGATGTAACTGAAAGATGATCTGTGTACACGCGGGGGATGGTGCTATTCACAGGGATCTTTTCTATCAATAGAGCCAAAGATCTTTGTATAGATACATGATAGAAGAACAGATTCAAAAATGGATTCTATTCCCTCACAAGCGCAGCAAGTCCTGGGCTGTCTGGGACTGTAGGAAGATACCTGGAGTCATCTCTGGTGATGGCCTGAGTGCCCACAGAAAGGGCTCTGAGTGCCACCTCTGGCACCAGTGCCATAGGTTAGCCATCACTGATCTAAGGAATGCCCTATCCAATGAATAGGGATTGACAAGTTTATGTGTGGGGGTCTAACTGCTGGGGCCACCAACAATTACAAGTTTGAGACGTTCAGTAATCTGCAACGGCAATTGCTGTGCACAATGCTCGGTTATCTCTAGCACACTCATTCACTTTCTGTGGGAGTGGCAGAAATATCGGAGTGCTGTGCTTGCCGATTTCTGACACTCACATACAATAACATGAAGCGGCAGGACACATTCTCCACCCATTAGTGAGAATAACACCCCCTGTTCCCTTTAAAAAAAAAAAAATCCGGTCAGATCAAAGCGCAAGTGGTTTACAAATGTCACTGAATGGTGATGTGTTTTGGACCCATTATATTTCAAGGCATAAAATGCAGATATACTTACAATCCATTTGACCTGCTTGAAGGTATACATTCAAAGGGTTCAGATTCTCAGAACAATCTTCACCCCAAAAAAACGGGAAAAGTGATTACTATAAATATCTTGATCAGTCAACAGTCTACCTTATGGATATTTTACTAAATTACTCTTCTTTTGTTGTAGGTGAAAAATATAATACTGAAAAACCCATCTCCCTTTCCAGTTTGGGTGCAACTACTACCTCTGTCACATTATCCCAATCCTCAAGCTGCTTTGAGCCTTCTCAGCAAATGGTATAAAAGTGGACTATAGTCAAGGCGTGATAAATCTTCTGCCTATAGATGTATCAGGCAATTTATTGGTATTTTCCATGTTTATCTAGGTATGGTGTAAATGAGCAGATGATTGACTTCACGACAGCCGAATTCAAACTCCAAAAAGAATGTGACCAAGAGGTAACGTCACTGTCTTCATTTTTTTGCAGTGCCTTTTTTTTTTTTTTTTTTTTTTTTAAAGAGATCAACGATTTTTTCCTTCAATTTATACCAGACCCATCACAAGGAATGTTATTTTTTTGCTGGAGACAGGTTCCTATGCTATGCTGGTTTTAAAAATGTTTTTGCCACCATTCTAGATCATTTCAATACTTTTATAATAGTTTATTTTACATTACCTGGCTCCATGAGAGATGGTTGATGGTGTGGAGGAGAGAAAAATGCATGAGAAGATATAGGCACACCCTGCCCTCCACTGCTGCTGGCGGAGAGCTAGGAAATGTAAATTAAACTTGTAAGTATTGAAATGATTCAGAACGCTGACAAAGGCATTTTTAAAATCCACATATCTTAGGCTATTTGAATATGTCACCAGCTAATAATTACATTCCTGGTGACAGGTTCACTTTAATAAAATTATTTTTGTCCAATGCATTGAAGATCAGCTGCTACTCCAATTCCTGCTACTTGGTAGCTCCTCTTGTTCTTTTATTTCCTTTTCAAAATGTATTGGATTGCAATGAATGCCCATATAATACATATAGGCTGGCTCCCCCACAGTATATGTTAACCATTTTCTGACTGCCCATCGAAAATATACATTGGGCGTTTGTGAAGGGGTGTATGGAGAGAACACACGGGTAGAGCCCTCTCCATATTCAGCGTGTGTCAGCTGCATTACACCTCTGACACCTGATGGTAACTGCCGGGGTCGGTGCTGGCAGCAAGCCTGTTAGGTTCCGCGATTGAACCCGGCACCTAACAGGCATGCTGCAGGGTACCGCCATCCAGAAATGACGTGACGTCTTCGAAAGGCGCAGTGACAGCTAGGAGCATATTATAAAGGATTGCACATGAAAGAAACTGCAAGAAACAATCCCTTATCATGTTACTGCAATAGAAAAATCAAGAGGTTGTGGGCTCAGGTTATTAGTGGGAAAGTGGAATCCAACTTACATGGTACCTGATCTAGGTTTGAACCAAACTGACCTAGAAATATGTAGTGGAAAAGGGTTTTTTTGGGCTTATAAAAAGTTCTTGAGCACCCCCACCCTCATTGCCATCTTTTATTCTCATTAATGAAAATTTTTTTGGTGAATACTACACCTGTTATATTGTGTAATAATAGAGATTTTTTTTCAAAGGGTGAACAGTTTACAGTATGGCCCTTAGCAATCAAAGCAGAATGTTTTAGAAAGGTAATAGTTGTATTCCTTGTAACCTATTAACATACACTTACAGCTTGAAGATGGTGTGGACTGCAGCCAAGAAGTGGTTGAATTACAGCTACAGCCCTGGGAATATCAACAAGTTGGTGTAATCTTCACACCAGTAGACTACAGAAAAGTGACCTCCCTTATAGTTATCAGGTATGGAATGCCTTAAAATATTAACCTGAATTTCTATAGACACCGGATCTGCCAGTGATGTGTGTAATACAGGCAGTCCCCGGGTTACATACAAGATAGGGTCTGTAGGTTTGTTCTTAAGTTGAGTTTGTATGTAAGTCGGAACTGTATATTTTATCATTGTAATCCCAGCCAGAACTTTTTTGGTCTCTGTGACAATTGGATTTTAAAAATGTTGGGTTGTCATAAGAATCAATATTAACACTAAAGCTTCATTGCAGACACAGTTGATAACTGTTACAGCTGTTTATTGTAGCCTAGGACTAAAGTACAATGAATTACCAATATCCAGAGGTCCGTTTGTAACTATGGGTCGTATGTAAGTCGAGTGTTCTTAAGTAGAGGACCGTCTATAATTGTTCGTTTTGCATACGCTGACAGCTGAAGTAAATATATGATGAAATAATACAAATTTTCTGTAATTTATGCTGTTGTAACTGATAAAGATTTGCTAATTAACAGAAATAACCTGACTGTTCTGGACATGGTCACTGTAGAGGGTTTTGGAGCCAGGGAAATTCTGCGGGTTGGAGGTCGACTGCCTGGAATAGGAGGTTCCCTCAGATTCAAAGTCCCAGAGTCTACCCTGATGGACTGCAGACAACGTGAGTCTCACTGTTAAGATGTTTATTTTCGCTTTATACTGCTACAGTGTCTTCAGTCCTTACCAATCACAGCGCTTTACTTTGTCCAGTGCCTGTGCTTGGTATTGCAGCTTAGCTTGGATGTGAAGTTACAAGCCATTGCAGTAGAAGGTGCACTCTCTCAAGCGTTGCTTCCACTTTAAGCAGCTGATTGATGGTAGCACAAGGTGTTTGACTACTTTTAGTGTCATGATTTTTTAAACCTATGTTTAAAGGAAATCAACCACTTGAAAAAACTAAACAAAAAAACCTTTTAATACTCTCCTCTGCATCTTGATCCCGGCGCTGTTTCTGTTGCTAGTCTTGACATGTTGGGATCACCTAGAAAAGAAAGTTATTAATAGCAGCCTGTTGTTCCGGGCTGCTAATTATGCACGCCCATGAGAGGCGAGGTGAAATCACCTCGCCCTCCCATGCTCCCAGTATTATAGAGGGAGGTGGCGGCGGCGGTGTGCATAAGTAGCAGCCTGGAGAGCCGGACTTCTCGTTCCTGCTAATTATAACTTTTCTAGGGGATCCCGGGTGTCAAGACTGGCGGCAGAAAGTGCTATGATGAAGATGAGTATTTGTAAGTATTTTTTTTTTTAGTGGTTGATTTCCTATAAAGCTGCTTCCCAGGAGTTCGGAAATGGCAGCCACGCATGGCACAGAAAAAATATTCACGGAATAAATCTCCTTTCTGCTGTGCCCATTCTATAGTGCCAGGCTGTGCAGTGGTAAAGAACAGCTAAATGGGGTCAGGGCTGAATGGAAGATATTGATGGTCTTTTCTGAGGATAGGTAGTCACATAAATTTGTAAATGCTAGTAAAATGCCTGTAAATCGTAAATGCAAGACCCAAATTAATTCCCGTGGAGAGTACTAAATGGTTAAAAAAAAATAAAGTAAAAAAAAGAGATGAATTGACATATAACATGAATTGGGGTTTAAACCTCTTCAGTGAAAGTGCTTTAAATACAAATGTAGGTACATGGAGGGATTAGTAACATAAAAATACACATTGCACAGCACATCTAAGTTTGAACCAAACCAATTCGCTAGATTTCCATTATTGTTTTAGTCTTTGGTGTGAACTGATCCTTACACTGGTAAAATGTTTTGTTCATTATGTACCGACATGTATTCTATGGTCTGTGTGTGTTTTATAAATTATCAGTAGTTCACTTTTTTCTGTTTTTAACAGAGCTTAAGGGAAGCAAGCAAGTTCTGTCCATCACAAAAATCTTTAAAGTAGAGAATATTGGTTCTTTACCCATAACAATTGTGTCCATGAAAATAAATGGATACAACTGCCAAGGATTTGGTTTTGAAGTCCTAGACTGTTATACTTTTTCTTTGAGCCAGAATACTTCGAAGGAAATCAGTATTGTGTAAGTAATTGTCTCTTTCCATGTGCTACTTATTTGCAACTATTAAAGATTAGCATATACATAAAATGTGGTGTGATTCCAGCCTTATGGAAATCACAATAGATTGGAATTGGAGTTACAGAAACATCATAACACAATGAGCTACACTGCTTCTGATACTCCTGAAGTTTTGGAAACATTGTAACTTGCCCTACTGTGCTATATACGGAACTCCTCTTGCCTCTATATGAGTTATTAAAAATGCATAGACAGGCTGTATTCGGTGGTTTCTATAACTCTGAACACCTCAGTGTGGAAGAGTCAGGGCTATTCTCGTAGATGGGAATACCCCTATAGAGTTTTCATCACAGGAGATCTTTTGTTGTATCATATCTGACTGATTAGTTTCCTGCTGTGCATCAATTAACCTTGTACACTTGTATGACCCTACACACTTCATATTCTTTCTTTTACATATTTCTTCTAATGATGCCATTCTGGTTTCTCTATGTATCGACAGCTTCATTCCCGACTTCACATCCTCCTGGGTTATACGTGAGCTGACGCTCGTAAGTGCTTCCAAGTTGGAGTTTCGCTTTACCCTTAACGTCACTATGCCTCATCACTTGTTACCTCTGTGTGCCGATGGATTGCCAGGACCCAGCTGGGAGGATTCTTTTTGGAAACTGACAGTACTGTTTGTCAGGTACACGCCATCTTTTTGTTTAATGGTGCTGATACATTATTGGAAATTTTCTCTTTGGCTGACTAAGAATCGCCCATCCTCATTTCATTAATGTAGCTCAAATGTTTCATAGTAATTCATTTCATACTTAACTCCACAATCTGATTATAAGATTATAAATTTAGTTCATATTCTAGATACATTTCTCTGCTACTAGTGCTTTAACTGGCACAAAAGCATAGCCACGCTGAAAGAATATTACTAAGATTACTTACCCGGCCTCCTTTCCCATCTCTGTACTTACTGACAGGTTTTGTATATATTTACTTACATAGTATCCTGTTACACTCTATCCTGGGAGGAGACTTAACTTGTAAATACTATGAGACCAGTATGATAAACCACTGTTCAACATTATATCCCATTTTGGCTACTAGTTACTGTTACTCACTTCGACTAACAGATCCCTATTTAAATGTCCTCTTTGTTCTGTGAATTTATAATAAGTGACCTTCTTGCTTCCTTTTTTAGTCTGTCGTTATTCGGTGTAGTTTTGATAGCCATCCAGCAAGCCCAGTATATTCTCACCGATTTTTTAAAGCTAAGACATAGAAACTGCTCAAACTCATCTCCACAGCACTGCTCTAACCCTGTAGACACGCTCACCTCTGAATCCTACAGGTACGTCTGCAACAAAAAGATTTCTTGATTTGTGATCCATATTTTACAAGCTTTTATGCATGGAGCACATATTAATCTGGTCGCTTGTCCACAAACTATTATAAGTGCTTTTTGGTCTACATCAGACAGTGCTAGGACAGAAATTAACTCATTGATGGCCTATTCTCCATGCACACCTCAGATGTTTTCCACAGTCTTTTGATCTGATCTTAGAAGAGAAAAACACAGCATGTAGTACCCCGATCAGAGTTGTGTGGGAAACACCCCATTAAAGTCAATGAGTGGTTAAAAGATATACATTACTAGAATACTATACTAGTTTTGCCAATTTTTCATATAGTTTAGAGCAGTGAAAATCTGGGGTGAAAGTCACAACAAAGATGACACTAGGTCTACAAAAAGGGATGGTCGCATAGCGTAGAAATGGGACCAAACTCTGATCAAACTTCACTTTCATTGACCAAAATCTTACGTGGGCAACTGATCCAGTGTTGCATTTTCCTAAATTGTGTGCTATTTTTTGAAGCATAAGCCTAGATATAAAGGCTGTCCAAGTGAAGCTTCGAATGAGGTAGTTGATATATTTGGCATCGTTTATCTTGTATTAAGTGTTAATAAATGTTGTTTAGTATAATCTGCAATTGTTTTCCTATTAAATGTTGAAAACCTTATTTTTAATACATTTGTTTTAAATGATCACTTCATAGGAGCAGCTGTAAAAGTTTTACAGACTCTTCCAGCCCGCCAGATAAAGGCAAGGGAAAGGGCTACTTAGCGGTTGCAGCTCTGCCTGTCCGAAGCCAGAATGCATCCAAGAGAGGACCGGCCACATACAGCCATTCTCAGAAGAAACACAAGTGTTCGGTGTACTACAGCACGAAACAGAAGCCAAGCAGTGCGTCTAGTAGTATACCCACTTGTGAATCAAACCAACAGCTCATCGCCGACATGCAACCTCCCTCTCCAAAGGACTCTACGTGTAGTGAGACTCTAGCAGAAAGGTGGACAGACTTTAATTCTGTAGACCACATAGATACGGGTAACCAAAAGCACTTAACCAACCCAGATATTGTTCTGGAAGCCAAGGAAACTGCACTTCAACCAACACTTCCCTCGCAGAGGACTATAAATAAAAGCACTTTGAAGGAGCCTATCATTTGTATGTTTCCTATGGAAACGGACTTCAAAACTTCCTCAGATAAGATGTCTGAGTCCAAGCAGCAGAACCGTTGTGGTTTACCTGCACCCAGTAAAATACCTGAAGATGGCACGTCTAGTAATCTGCTGCAGCAGCAGGCCCAATCACAAACAGGTTTCAGAAAGGTGGAGGGTAAATATTTTTTTCTTCTTTCTGCTTTAGTTTTGTTCTTATATTTTCATTTACATCTTCAACATTTATTGCAGTTTCTTGAAAATTGACAGTGATTCTAAAGCAGACAATATATTCTGTAAAGGCACGGAGATCCAAAGGTGTTCATAGATATTAGATGTATTTCAAAGAAATCCATAAATGTTTTTGAATCTGCTAAAATGATCCATCTATGTAGCCATTGTGCCCATCTTTGAATTGTATGGCATAGTCAAGCAAGACCGTGGAATGTAAGGGGCTTCCTCTCTGGATCAGAACCACCCATGCAACTTGGATCCACTACAGTTTATGGCAGCCCTGAGGTCCAACAAGCATTGCTTGTTCAAGTCCATGGTTTAAAATAAATGTGTCAGGGGGCCCAGTCATCTGACCGGACACTAAAGAATTGAGGATGTTCACCATGATGTACATATTATGCTGCACATTGTACAGTATAACATGTATGTAACATATGTGTGGTGTGTATGCTGTAGTGGCCTTCTTGCTTCCTTTTTTAGTCTGTTGTTCGGTGTAGCTTACACCGCCCAGTATATTCTCACCGATTTTAATTTTTTTATTTATCTTTTTAAGCTGAGACATAGAAACTATGTGTGTATGCATACATATATTGTGTGTGTATATATGGGAAGGGGGCCCCAGAAGTTTGCTATGGGGCCCTGCTTCTTCCAGTTAATTCCCTTACTACTTACAAATTCTCGTGAACACCTGAACACTTTTTTTTTTTTTGTTGCATAGTTACATAGCTTTCATAATTGCAGGAAACAAGCAGAATCTGGATTCCCCAACAACGCCAAAGGCGAACATTGACACCTCTAAAAAGACTGTGGACAGAGACCTATTGGCAGAAAAAAATACCCAGTACATGCCCAGAGAGGAGAAGACCTGTGCCAGAGTGGACGTGGTCTTGGCAAAGGTACGGTACTTATCGTGTTTTTAGACTTATTGAGTATTGAATTAGTGTTCCTAAAATATATAGGAACCTTAAGCTGAGAAATTATAAAAGTGAGAAACAAATTGTTGTCACTGTTTGTCATCTGCATCATTTTCTGTATGACAATGAAACGGACGTTATTGTAGAAATTGTGCAGAGAACACAGGAGGTTATCTACTGATGGTGCTTATGTAGAGCAATGGAGGGGGCATACTATAAGTCTTTTGTGTTTTACAGAAAACCTAGTAAAGGTTGGAGTTGTCTTATAGCCAGGTCCAAGATAGTTGCATGGCTCGGCTCCTAGAAGGTTTCTGTTTTTCTTATGTAGATATTATATGATCTAGCCCCACTCCAATCTGTCCTGAGAGGGAATCTGTCAGCAGAAATATACCTAATAAACCAATGCCAGTATGTTGTCAAGCAGCTAAACGGCTTCCAGATCATGTTTCTTTCATGGCCTAGGGTGCTGGCATCATTCAGAAAATCAAATTTGAAGTGAGTTTAAAGTGTTTAAATAATTGTATTTAAGAGGCGGAGAGTTTAACACTGAGGTCAAGCTTTCGTGGTCTCAGAATGCCCACTTTACTGTAATTGATGCTCTTGCACCCAGATAAATCACTAACCAGATCACCTGAAGTCTGGTGCATTATGCAAGTAACAGGAGGAGGGGTTCGGAGGCAGGGAGAACTTGACTTCAATGTTAAGTTCCCCCGCCTCCTTGACTTTATACAACCAGTTTACGTTTCACTTCAAAGTGGATTTTCTGGGTGATGGAGCCATGCTGGGCTATGAACGAAGCATGAGGGGTAAAGCTGCTTGACAACATCCTGGTAGTAGTTTATTAGGCCAGTTTCTGATGACTGGATCTCTTTAAGTCTGCTGCCCACCTATTCCATTAGTCTCCTTGCTTCTCCTCTACCTCTTTTCCCTGCCAGTCTCTTAACTGGTTACCCATTGCAGAACAAATTCAGTATAAAGTGTTAATCAAGGCTTAAAAAGCTGTTCACAACCTTTCCACTTCATATCTCTGAAATAATCAACCAGTAGCGTCCCACCATCACTACCGTCCTCACAGGACCTTTTGCTTCCCTCTATTACCATCCGCTCTACTCACAGCCGTATCCAAGACTTCTCCTGTGCATCCCCACCCCATACTCTGGATCTCTCTACCGAAATATGGCAGACTGTCCCCAGCTTCTGAACCTTTAAATGTTACATTAAAACCCACCTGTTCAGGATCACCTACAACACATAATAACTGCTCTGCTCCCTCTTGTGTCCATTTACCCTTCCATTTGCCCCCACAGGCTGGGTTCTCCTTCCACATGTTCCAGATACCTGTAGCTTTTGTATATTATACTTGCATTTGTTACTGTCTTGATGTAAAGTATGTGAACTCCTTACTGATTGTACTGCACCATAGAATTAATGGTACTCTATAAATAAGTCATAATAATTTAAAATAGGATCAAAGTAGATATTTTTTTCATATTATTTTTAATAAAAATTTTTAATGTAAAACCTTAAAAAGGCATAACCCTTCTGACCCTCATATCACAAAATTGTAAAAGTTGTTAACATTAAACCTACTCAGTATTAATTGGTAGCGAATGGTAAAGTCCTCCAGCTACACTGAATGTTTATGGAGCATATAAGACACCATCCTTCTCTGCTAAACCGCCATGTCAGTAATGTCTCTCATTCCATCACCTGGGTGACAGGACAGAATGATCATCACATTTATACCGAGAGGAGAGCTAGGGAGGTGGCACTCACTTTACTTCTTTCTCTCCATTGGTCTTACATTGGCATTACATTCACAGTGAATAGAAGTGGTCAGAGATGTCTGAGCAATTGATTCATGCATCCTGATAATGAGATGTAAGATATGGAATGGAGGACAGTGATTTTTTGATACTATTTTGTCTTGGGTTGTATTTTAGGTGTTGAAGTGCCACATACAGCCTGCAGATGGCAGAATACTAATTCTTAGAGTGTTTTAACGAAATGACTAGAAAAAGTTTACACTATTGCAAATAAATATCCTTTTATATGCTCTTAAGTGCATTTTTGTGTTTTTTTTAAATTATATTTATTCAGAATTGGGTTGGGTAACTGCCGATTCCAAAAAATGTTATATCTGCCAGAACAATGAGTCCCCAAATTTAGCAGATTCATCAATGTTTAGTTGTGGTATATGACCAGCTTTAGAAATGTTAAGCTAGGAAATGAATCCAGGCGAATAATTAATATATTGTAATGGCAGAACTGTCATATTTCAGAATTCCCTGATCTTTTATTGTGTATATCTGATATCTGATACCTGAGGATATGAGGGTTATGTATTTGGGTGTAAACATCCCCATTGACTGGAGGTGTTTATAGCAATGGTAATCTGTTCATGACGGGTACAGCCAATATATAGAGTTGTACTTGTTTAAAACTTAGTTTGAGTATAAGCCGAGGCCCTTAATTTTAAGACTGGGAGAACATATTTTCTCGAGTATTGACTTTCACCTAGAGTGGGAAATGCAACCACTACTCTTTAATAAAATTTCCAGTAGTCTCACCTCATTAATGTCCACTTCAGCCCCTCCAATTATTAAAATGTCCAGAGCAGAGCCCCCCGGTGTCCTCTTCTCTCCGCAGCAAGTCATCGGGTTCCCGGCAGTGAGGGCATATGCAAGTCTGTGATCTGCCCTCGCACAAACTATAACATCACCAAGCGTCTATGCGATCTGCTCTTGTCAATCTATAACGTCATTGTGTGTGTGCAGGCAAACCACATAGACTTGCATCTGCCTGCGCTGCTGGGAACCCAAAGACTTGCCACAGGGAGAAGAGAACACCAGATTGATATATATATATATACGTTTATGTGTATATACGTTTATGTGTATATTTTTTGTTTATAAACTCGAGCACAAAAATTGTGCTGAAAAACTCTGCGCTATTTGTCTACCACAGCAGCATAGCACAATAGTCTGTGTAGTCTCCATTATATCTCTGCATTGAACAGAAGTGGTTTACATTGGATAATGCCAGGGAGCTCATACATATATTATTGTTACTTATACAGTCTGTTTTTCTCATTTTAGCATGAGGAACCCTTCCGAAAAAAGTCCAGTCCAGTGGAAAAAAGAGACAGTATTTTTCCAAATCTGAATTGGAATAAGAACAGAACCTGTGCCAGGAAAAACAAGAAGAAGAACAGCGTCTTCCCTGCAAGGTGCCTGCGGCGACACTTCTGGCCATGCCAGTCTCGGGGGGCTTTCACTTCCTTGTTTTTTGTTGGGTTGTGTTTTCATAAACACTTCTTTGTTTTTTTTCTTTTTTACCACATTATCAAAAGGTATTCACACGGTAAATTTTTGTCTGCAGTAGTAGTGTTAGAGAACTTCTTGTTTCCACTGTTGTGTCAACCCCAGCAGGTTGCACTCCAGCGCCCATAACCATGTAAGCTACGGCATAAAATTGTGAACTCAGGAAAACGTCAACCATAAAATTAACTGTGGTCAATCTAGTGTAAAACTCCTCCGTTTAGAAAAAGGAAGTCCGGTGACATACAGTATAACACCAGCACGCGAGGATTAAAAGTGTTCCTGAGAGAACACACAATATATAAAATGTAATTTACTATGTGTTTTGAGACTTTCCATGGAACCAAATGAACATAGGACAGTGCAAAGTCACTTTGACAAAGACCCTGCTTGCCCCAAATTCAATAACTGTTACAGGACTCTTTTTAGTTTTTTACTCCTCATTTCTAAAGCCATAACTTTTAATTTTTTTTTGTTTTCAGAGATTTGTGAGGGTTTGTTACTTTGCTAACTTTAATGTTACAGGCAGTGTACTCAAACTGTAAAGCAAAATTCCAAATGTAGTGAAATTGACCAAAAAACCCCACATTTTCAGCATATACTTGAGGGCTCTGTTCTTACGGCTTTCACTGTGCGCTCCAAATGACTCCTCCCTTTTATTCTTTGGGTCAGTGCGATTACAGGGATACCAAATTTATATAGGTTTTACTATGTTTTAGTAGAATTTTAAAAAAAATTAAAAAATAAAAAAAATTTCCCAAATTCTTAGGCCAATACCATTTTCATACATCAGTTTACATACGTGTTTGCGGTATGTGCTGATGTTTACATTTCTCTCAATTTGGAACCTATATGGCAGTTTGATAATTTTTTTAAAATTCAAATATTTGTGGATGGAAAATGGCAAAAAAAGTGATGATTCCTTTATTTTTACATGAGTTCTAAGGAAAGGAGGGAGCTTTAAACTTTTTTTGTTTTTATATAAAAAAAAGTTTCAAAAAGAAACTTTTACATTTTTTTTTCTTTACTTTTATTTCAGTCTTTCCGATCGGCGCCCACCGAGGGGAGGGGGGGGGGCTGATCAGCCATTTAAGTTAGAGGCAGGTGTTAGCTGTGTTATATAGCTGTCACCTGCCATGTATGAAGAGAGCTCAACCCATGAGTGCTCTCCACATACCCCATGCAGCACCACAACATGGTGCGCAAAAGGATTAAACTTGCGTTGCCAAGTTATCACAAAAGGACTAAGTATTGCGACTTT